>JZLH01S0146997.1:0-17397 GCA_001188425.1 Eucidaris tribuloides | reverse complement strand
AAATGCGAGTGACATTGGCAGTCAAAAGGAGTTCAAAAAATAGAGTCTGATGGCTAAAAGAGGAAACTGTAGGACCAGGATCAAGCACTACAGATCATGTCAGGAGCTAAGATTAAGTAGTGGGAAGGGTACAGGCGAGTCGTGGAAAAGGGCCCGTTTACTGATAGACAGAAATGTTACCAGTCATGAAACACCTACCAAGATTTGGAGGAATTATTAGTCAAGGAATGATTTCAGGGAAAGGGATAACTAACAAGTAAGATTGACAGTGATGAAGCAAAAGGATGAACCTAATTCACAAACCCAAATTTTTGTGAAGGATACAATTGACTGCTGATATGATATGTTCAAAAGTATAAGAGCATGCCATCTGTAACAGTACAGTCAGTTCGGCTTATGTATGGTATGCAAAGAATAAAACATTGTAATCTTACTGATAAATCAGCTGGCATCCACTTATGTACATATGGATTCTGGAGGTCTCTTCGTCCTATAGTATATTCTGCACTGTGAGTCCTCAAAATTGTGCACTTTTGCATATAATGTACCAGGTGGTATGTGGTTTAACAAAGTACTGAGTACTAACGAACTACTGACTTTATACTACACATGCTTTCACTGACTGTTAACCCTTTCAACATTACATTCCGAATATCACATGCAAAGTCTACAGAGTTTCTGCAGTAGTACTAAAAGGTTTTTTAGATGTGCATACCAGTACCAAGCCCTAACTAAGGATGATCTGGTTTTCTGGGAAAGATACTCACTATTCACTTCAGATTCAGAGGTGATTATAATGGGGTTGGGAGTTGGGGTGAGATAACCTTTTGAGGATGAAATGGTGACCAAAATGGTTACGTGGAAAATGTGTTTCTGAGGTCAGTGTGAAACTTTAAGAGATGTTTAAAGATATATATATGAAGATGGAATGTATGTAAAATGTGTGAAAAATAGTCCAAACTGCTGACATTTTTTGTGTTTGTGGCATTACAAAACAAAGTGTTGGAATCACTTTGAATACCCATTACACACTGAATTCCAATGAGACTTTTTAAAGCATGCTGAGCAGTAATTTTTGTTTGTGATGTTATAGAAAAATCTTCACAATATGAGTTGCTCATGAAATTTATGTTTTTACACACGTATACTTTATTTCGAACATTTATGATGAAATTTTAGAGAATCTGTAAAACCAACAACTTTTTCTGCAGCTCATAATTTATTCTGCAACTTGCAACTAGGTTTTATCATTACTAACTAGAACAAGGGCCTTGAAACGAGAATGTTCTCCTAACTACTAGACAACAGTAATGTAAATACACACACACACCACATGCGTTATATAAGCATTCCACAGGTAAATGGATGCACACACTCAGACATGAGATCATGTCTATGGGCATAAACACCCTAGTAAGTAGCATTTACACACATAAAATGGACCCATTCACACATACCTGTCTGTGTTTCCTTTTTAGCTTGAGTGTGGAGATTTACCAGAGAATACAGTCATATGTGTGTTATCTACTACACATCCTCAAAGTTTTGTGGATAATTTCAAAATGCCATGATCACAAGGGATGCAAATCTTGGCATGGATGGATTGAAAGGATGAGACTTATAGCATACTAGAGTGTCTGAATGTATGCACAAGCAAAATATACACCCATAACACAGCACATGTTATTCATGGTCCTAATGAGATGCTGGGATATATTTTCTTGCATCAGGCAAAGGTGGAGTTTTGAATCACCACCAAGCCTTGAAGTGTTTTTCATCTTTAATGGAAATGCATAATGGTATACACAACATGCTTTGATATAAATTGCTACAACTATTTGCAACAGTTTCAAAATGGTGAAAAAGCTGTACAGAGATTTCAGCAAATATCCTGTAAAATAAACTGTATCACATTATGTAATGCAGCTACATCCAATTAAAAATGTGTTAACTATTTTTTTTACATATCCGTAGGTATTGATATGCACCATTTATTTTATTGTAATTAAATATACCAAAACTAGACTGTCACTCAAAAAATCTTAAAGTGATAGGCTAACATTGTGGAGCTTCAATTTAAAAGATTGTCAAATTTTGATATCTGAACTACATAGTAGTGTCCATATGGACAAGTAAACACCCTAGAATAAAAAAAAGTTTGGAAGTTACACTGCCAATGGCAAGTTATGCATGAATAAACCATTAAAACTCGGGGCGAGTTTAAATAGCCTAGGTGTACACACAGTAAGTCTATGGGAGAAAATGGGAAGGTGAATCCAATCAACTTACGATTTCACTTTTTAAAGCACTAAAATAATCAATTCGAAATAACCAATTTTTTCAGGGCTTGTCATTTTTAGAACCTTATCAAAGACAATGGTAGCATGGGGAATCATGTAGCTCAGATTTTTTAACTGTGGTAAATGTTAGCCAATACCTTTAAACTTAAAGGTAAATGACATGATTGGGGGTAGTCCTCAACTTGGGCTGAAACTACTGTAGAATCAAATAAACTATGCAAGGATTCTCCTGTGAAAATCTTGTAGTCAAACGTTGACTCATTCTAAAATAAACAATGTCAACATCACTCATAGCACAGAAACCTGCTGTGTGGCTCTCTATGGGGCTTATTTTTATCGTCCCCGGAAAAAAATACGATACTAGTAAGTTTATGCTTGATTCTCCGTAAGTAAATAAATTACAGACAAATCCTCCCAGGTGGGAGATCCACTCCTGCTAGTGTATAGTTGGTGTATATTTCAACTCATTTGGTTCTTGAGGCATTTTCAAGTGTTCCCAATCATGTCACTAACCTTTAACAAGTATTTCTATTAAACATGTACCTGACCATAATATCTAACAGTTAATTACCTTGGGCTCGTATCACGAAACCGACCCAAATCTAATTATCATGGTAATTGGGATCTCTGGCTCTAGCACCATATTTAGGTTTCGTTGCTCGTCTCGAAACACAAGTTGGGATCATCAGCTCTAAGACAAGCTCTAAATGCTGGGTCAGCAATGTTCACCTCTAACTATTGTTCTCAGCCTCGAATCACTGACAAGATCATAGAGTGCGTATGTCTCAAGCATGAATTTTATTGTTACTGTAGATCATTGCTTCACAAATGTGTGAGACAAAAATGAAAATACATCTGTAAATACCTCAGCTTCTTGCACATACCATATGAATAATAATACCTATCCTCCACTGCAGATTGAAAATTTCCACATGTACATCTTAAATTCTGTTTAATCTTCCAATATAGTTAATTTTGTAATTAAAAACCTTTTGCTTTTGTAATATTGGTAAGTTCAAAGACAAATTCGAAGACACTTTGAAATGGTAGAAATGGTTACACTTAATACTCGTTAGTCTGTTAACACTTATATTTACATAGTCTTCATACCTGTTCTTCTTTGTCTCTCGCTTTAACATCACGTCCACCATATGGAAATATAGGCTCGTGCTTGGCATCCCCTGCACCACCAGGCTAATGAAATGAAAACACACAAAATACATGCAGTTTCAACATCACCAATCGATGCAAATGAACAGTCCTCTCCTTGGCATGTATGGCTGCCTTGACAGGATTGGTGGCATAGAATAGAAAGAGAGCACTTTCAGTTAATCCTTTGAATGAGTGGTTTTTAGATGTATAATTTGATTATTTTTATTGTTAATACTCAAGGTTTGCACTAAAAACTATTTTTCCCCCTTCAAGACATGTTTTTGTCATACCTTCTGCCCAATACTGCACAAGAAAAAATTATATACTATTAGTCTACATTGCAGCACTGAACTACTAAAGAACAATGCATAAACTGACCGGTGCCCATCCAAGTTGCACAGCTGCCCTGGCTTTGTTTGCAGCCGCCTCCCTCTTTCTGGACAGGAACTCATTCACTAGTCGAGCCCTCTCAGCTGCCTCGGCTCCAGCTTGCCTGTAAAAATTATTGTAAAAAGCAGTTAATATGTGGGGGGAGGGAAGGGGGGCATGTAAATGGTGATGATCTTCAAAGTTTGTAATTTGAAATTTAACATAGTTTGTAGAATTTTAAATTTGACATTATCTGATATGTCTAATAAGTCTGGATTTGTATCACTTTAGCTAACAAGAAAGTTACACAATGCATAATAAATCGTTGTACGCCTGGCAGAATGTCGTTAGTAAATGCTCTACGCAAAATGTCGTTAACAGCATATTGTCTCTAATTTGAAAATATAGAAACTTATTCCATATTTCTGCCTAAAATACTGATAAAAAGACCTCAAAGACCACAATACTTTGATTTCATGTGAAGTATGTCAATGGTTTTCATGTTACAAGCAATTTACTGTTAACGACATTTTGCTTAGAGCATTTGCTAACAACATTCTGCCAGGCGCACTATGATATGTCTCACCAGCATCTCGCAATTTTACACCGAACGCATTTCAAAATTATGCCATTTCAGGCTTTTTTAGCATGTATCAATGATTTTGAAATAATTTGCATAAATCAGCATAATTAATGAATTACAAAATTCTGCGTGGAAATTTGAAAGCCCCATTAAAGGTATTGGCTAACATTTACCTCCATTTAAAAAAATCTGAGCGACATGATTCCCCATGTACCAGTGTCCTTGATGAGGTCTAAAAAATAAGGCCCTGAACAAAATTGTATTTCAAAATGATTATTTAGTGCTTAAAGAAAGTGAAAATCGTGAAAGTGACAGATTATTGAATTTCACTCCCCAATAACAAGACTTACTGTGTGTACACCTAGGCTATTAAAACTCGCCCCGAGTTTTAATTGTTTATTCATGCATAACTTGCCATTGGCAGTGTAACTTTCCAAATTTTGTATTCTAGGGTGTTTATTTGTCCATTTGAACACTACTATGTAGCTCAGATATCAAAGTTTGACAGTTTTTTAAATTGAAGCTCCACAATGTTAGCCTATCACTTTAAGCCCTATCAGATCAAACAAACAAAATCAAAATTCACCACGAACTAAAGTAGCATTTTTTTGTGATTTTGAATAAATTTGCATATACTAGCATAATTAATGAATTTCAAATGTCTCGCTTCTGTTATGCAGGTGGGACAAAAATTCTAAAATCATTACTCATCGTATAAAATATGTTCATCAATAGGCTAACTATCCCCAACATGTTTGAGAGTAAATGATCCTAAATCATCTTTTCCATTCCCATATAATTATAAATAAAATATTACAACATGCACACCACACTTAAAATAAAGAGGTACATTCTCAATTCAGTTTATGCACAAATATGCATTCTTTATATTTCAGTATATGTTACATATTTAGACATTTGACATTCCAAATACATTCATACACTTTGCATGCTACATATTTAATCTTGAGATTTTAGTGAACTTTGCCAATTATGACAAGCTCTAAACACTATCACTCACTCTCCATGTTGACCTCTCCTGGCAGCTTCCGCCGCACTGGCTGACACTGGCCTGTCCCTGATCTGCCTCCTGATGGCGTCCTCCTCCATCTGTCTCTGTTCTCTCTCCTCCCTAAACATGGCAGCCCCTCCCTGGATCACATGACCACCATTGGCCTGCTTCCGGAGGTTGTCTAAGTACTGATGATAGTGATCGTAGTTGCCACGGTCGGCTTTGGGTGGTTGCTATTTGAAGAAAGAGACATTAGTTATCTTCACGTTAACCCACTCAGTCAGTACCACACTTGAAACATTGCATGAAAAGACTAACAAGTTTTGTTGCAAAACTAAATAGAAGGTTAACATGATAATGGACCTAAATGCCTTACCTACTAAAAGCAAAGTTTAAAAGATTATATCTTTTGAAATAAATCTATAGCACAAAAATATTCTATATATCTTTGAAGAAATCTTAACTTTATATTTTATTCATCATGAATCAGATGATTAATTTACTTGTTAAAATACATCGTCTATCCATTTTGTGACCATATATAACTCAGTCCCAGCATTAAAATGTTGATTACTCAGCAGTACCCTTCAGTTTCAAAATTTGATTGATGTACACCCACTTACTTGTGAAGAAGGTCTTTCATATTTTGCTTCCTTTTTAGCTGGTTCCTCATTCTGGAGAAAAAAAAGTTAAAACAAAAACCAAATTTTGCACAGTGAGACATGTTATGAATAACTGAGGACATATTACGCACATTACAACAAATGTAATAATGAAAGAATTTTGTTCTGATTGTGGTCAATTCACTATCACATCAAATTATGAACATTTACACATTTTTTTAAAACATCTGCACAGTAACCAAAACATTAAATGTTAGTATTATTACCAAGTACCACCAGTATTATGTTTGCTTAACATAGCCCTAACTTGCGAAAAGTACACAGCAAATCAAACATTGATGAATGAATTGCTTGATCATCCTCAGGCTTTCATCATTTCAAAGTTTTGCTTGCCCTGATGTCTACAATATATAAAACAGACGCAAAAAACACACTTACCTCGATATCACTGGATCCTCCTTTACCACCACCTCCCCCACCTCCAAGGGCTGAGGCTCCTCCTCCATTACTGCTACCACTGCTGAGTAGAGTGTTCTTCCATCCAGCTTCTCTGGCCTTGTTTATATGTGCTAACTGCAGGATAAAACAGACATTGGTATCATCCATGTGAGCTATAACTAAAATACCAGAGTAGGATGAAGAAACACAGATCCTACATCTCCTGTTCAGATAAAATTCTGCCATATTGCAAATTTCTATGAATATTTTTGCTCATTCAGTTAATTGTACCATCTCAAATGACATGAAATGCACATCGAGACCATGCAGCCATGGTGTCATGACTTTGGGTGACTTTCAGGACTCTTCCAGGCTTCAAAGTTTTACTTGCCTTCTGCAGGATTACAAGGATATAGAGTACCCTGAAGTGGGTGAGTTTTTAAAGACCGTCAATCTTTCTCTTTTTAGGAGCAGGAGCAGGGGCAGGGATAGTCAATAAATGTTAATACCTGTAGATGTTGTGCTAACCCAAATACACTGACAAGATGTACTGTACAACAGGTAAGGAGGAATTTATAAGATAGAGAGAAAATTACATTGAACGCTGAATAATCATCACACGTCTGGCCAATTAAAAATCAGAATGTTTAACTCTAAATGTGCCAAAGTCTCATATCTGCGCCAGTAATACACATTAAGTCCATAGAGGTCTAAATCCTCTGGCATGTTTTTGAATTAGGCACATCTACAGGAAACATTCAAAAAGTGCCACTGGAAGGCTCTCTTATTTTCTTTTAAAGTGTAATTAAAACACATTTGTTTAATTTACAAGAAATTCTATCAATATAGCAATGCAATCTATTACTGAATGCAATGAACATTTGTGAATAAATCTACAAGATCCATGTCATACCCTTTGCTTGTTAATCAGCTGCTGTTGTTGAATCTTGACCTGAATATCCTGTAAAAGAAAATAAGAACAAATCAATAATATTTTGATCTCTGTAGTGTATTCTGACATTTCCCATAGGTAATGTACACACTGCTACCTGCTCTCCGATAATTTGTCACTGAAAGTAATATTCAATGTGTTTGATGTTATTTTTGAATGTCTGGGGGACAATAGAATACGTTCTGAAAGATTGACCAAAAAAAATTGTCTGATCAACCAAAACTATATTTGGACTTCATTATACATATAATTGGCTTTTAATGATAAAATATATTTGAGGTTACAATGTGGGAAAAGAAATGACTTATCACAGATTTGTATATTTGCTACAAACACAATTGAAATTCTCACAAACCTTTCGCCTTCTCTCCCTCTCCTTTTCTACTAGTTCTTTCTTCCTTTGTTCAAAATCCTGTGGGAATAATGGTATAGATAATACATTATAAATTCATTTTTGTCCTTCATACTTAGTGTTTTTGTCTATGTCTCTCCCTTAAAAGCAACCCCACAGGTATACTGAACAGGGATGGAGGACTCAAGGCTGGCCTTGGCCTCGAGGCCGACTTTGCCAGTCCTCAGCCTCGTAATCCCGTGACTCGGACTCGTCCTCGTCCTCGCAACATGCGGCCTCGGTGATTTGGGTCGAGGCCGCAAAATTTTATATCATCTGGTGAACCTGAGAATAAACCCTGTTTTATTTGTTTGGACGTGGATTTTGCAGTATTTTCAACTAATATGCCTAAAAGAATTATGGAAATCCTAATATAACTTGAAGCTTCACTTCTGATGACTTTATTTTACCCAGCTCACAAGTTTCACACAATTATTCATATGCCTGGGTCATTGCTGATGTCGCTGCACTTTACTGCAACAAGACATGCACGGGAGGCACAGTGAAAGTCCATGCCCGTTTATTAGCTGAATGTTCTGAAGACATTTAGTCATTTACAATTACATCAAATATTGTTTACCTCAAAGTCAGCAGCTTTTGCTTTATTTGGTTTTAAGTGTTTACAAATTGATAAATTTCAGTAATTGGTTGATTTGAATGAATAGTTGCATGATTGTGTTTAGTTGATTGTTAAGATGTCAAAGTAATTTAAAAGGTTAAAACTTTGCCCTAAAAAATTGCATTATTTTGTAAGTTGGTGACTCGGACTCGGCCTCGGCCTTGGAGAGTTGTGACTCGGACTCGGACTCGGGATGGCCTCGGAAGGTAGTGACTCGGACTCGGTCTTGGCCTCGGAAGGTGGTGACTCGACTACAACACTGATACTAAACTCTTCCACTCTGAATACTATTAAGTATTGACAATAAACTTGAACATGCCATCAACATTTCAGGGCTAAATTGACCTTGCTTTTAAATCTATTTGCCTGACATGACCCTGAAAAGAAAATACATAATCTGATGAAGACCTTTAACCCCCAAAAAGACTAGGCTATTTTGATGCCTAAGAAAACTGAGAAGGGGCCTAAAGGCCCTCCCCTCCCCATCCCGAGATCACAGACCCAGACCGCGCAATCAGTGCCAAACTTTGCACGTGCATAGAGTCTCATGTAAACCACAAACTTGCAGGATAAAATTTTTGAAAATATTCATTGTTCATTTATAATAAATCAATTATGGAAATATATGATGGAAATCATATATTTGCCAATAAATCATCACCATCATGTGCCATCTTCGACACGAAGGTTGGCCACCATGTTTCTCCATCTGACACGATTTTCTGCAGCTCTCTTCGCTACCCCATAAGACGCTGTTGAGCTCCATCTCTTAATGTCGTCAGTCCATTTAATTCTCTGTCTTCCTCTTGCTCTCTTACCCTCTATGCCAATAAATCACTATAAAAAAACCTTTTGAAATGCTAGTGTTTGGCATAAATATTCCTTTTGACATTTCCAACAATTTTCTGGAAAAGAAATTGCTGTATCAAAATTGAAATCAAAATTGTTTTTTTTTATTTCTCAGGTATTTCTTTGTTTTTTACCTTTTGTTTTTCAAAGTTTTTCAATATTTGTCGAAGACATTTTTGCAATCATAAGCAGCATAAGTGAAAATAACCGCACATTTATGATTATGAATTTGGCCTGAAAACACAATTTGTAATCAAATTGTACATGAAATAACGTTTTTGAGCGATTTTTGGTTTGACATGCAAGTACAAAATGTTTGTAACTTCAGAACCACGTGCCCAGACGTTGAGAATGTCCTCTCAAAAGATGCACAAGATTTGAAAGAAAAAGTCATGAAGCATCGTGGCAAGAGAAGTCAAGTGGGGCCTCAACCCTCCCCCTCCCCGTAGTCTTTCTAGGGTTAACCTTAAAAATACCGGGCTATTTCTGGTCTACTTAGTTACCCGGGGGGGGGGGGGCATTATGGCGCAGATCGCGCGATCGCCGCGAAAATTTGCACGCGCATAGAACCGGGTGTAAACTACAAGACTGTATAGTAAATTTTCAAAAAAATGATTTTTTATATTTTTAAGTATTATATATGCAATAAGTGCATGAATTATGGTTTTCACCTAGATTCGACTTACAATAGCTAGTAGAATGCTAATTTTTGCGTTGAAAATATCTATTTTGACATTATCGAACAATTATCTACAAAAAATTTGCCAAATCAGATTAACTTTCCTATGTATTTTATTGTTTTTGTGAATTCTTTATGGTATTTCTTTGTTTTTTCGACTTTGTTTTTTATTATTTGTTCGATGAACTTTTCGGGGACACTTTGCGATCATAAACAGCATAAACTTAATCTATCTTCAGCCCGGGTAAAAGAAAAAATAATCATACATTAATGATTTTTGCCGCTGAAAACACAATTTGCAATTGATTTTGCTACACAAAATCATGTTTTGACAATTTGAGTGCATGCATGTAGCGAAAATTCGCGCTAGCGTCGTACGTACGTCCGATTTTTTCGAAAATGGTCTTAAATGATGCCGATAAACTTGAAAGTAACTAGAGCAATTCGGCTGCGCGCAGCCAATGGGCGACTTATGCCTCCGCCCCCCGTCCAATTCCAAACTTTGAATGTTACGGGCATTGTACTTTTGGACCGTTCAACTCTGAAATCTCAATCTATGCCCCATAAATACATACTTACCAAAATTAATCAATATTCGATAAGCCTGTTCTCAAGTTATCGTGGTAAAGATATCAAGTATGGGCTCCTCGTGACCTTGACCTTTTGACCTTAAACCCCAAACTATGATCAGTTTCATCTGGTACATTATAACACTGTACTTCAACCCCAAGTTACTCAATATCCGATAAGCCTTTCTCATGTTATTGTGCGTAAACTTTAAGACACTAAGTATGGAAGCCTTGTGACCTTGCGACTTTGACCTGTTAACCCTTGAATGCTGATTGTTTCATTGGTACCTTATAATACATACTTCACCAAGTAACATCAAATCGCGCACAGCCATTTCTTTAAGTTAGCATGGAATGAGCCCAAATCAGACATCTAATCACGTTCCTCGTGACTTTTGACCTTTCACCTCCAAAATCTAATTCAAAAGTTCATTGGCTGCCAATAATACATACTTTTCACCCAATTACAGTTCAAATCCAACATGCCTTCTTAAGTTATCGGGGTAACCGAGCCCGAAATCAGGGCACATTTTTAGGCCTGTGACCTTTGACCTTTGACTTTCAAACCCCAAAATCTAATCAGTTTCATTGTTGCCGTTCATAATACATACTTCCCCAAGTTACATCAAAATTCAAACTTTCCATTTCAAAGTTATCGCAGTAACAGCCCACAGTCAGACATAACTTTTAGGGCCCGGTGCCTTTGACCTTTGACCTTTCAACCACAAAATCTAATCCAGTTCATGTTGCTTCATAAATACATACTTCACCCAAGTTACATCAAAATCCGACAAGCCTTCACAAGTTATCGCCCGACCGTGGTAACGAACCCAATCAGAACATATTTAGGCCCGGTGACCTTTGACCTTTGACTTTCAGCCCTCCAAAAATCTAAATCAGGTCATTGTTGCCCCATATGTACATACTTGATCCCAGTTACATGAAAATTCGATCAGCCGGTCTTAATGTTATCGCGGTAACGAGATCCGCGTAACGGACGACAGACGGCACGGACGCACGGAGTCAACGGACGCACGGACGACAACCCAAAAACATAATGGCCTCGGCAACTTCGTTGCGGGATAAAAAGCCAGGGGGATTGGCCGTTGGTCAAAAAATTTTTGCACGGCAGCGTAATCAGTGAAATTTGTCGAGGGGGGGGGAGCCTTATTGCCCCCCCCCCCCTCCCGGTATTATTACGCGTTAAGCCACAGTAAAATGGTGTATTTTATAGTGCTGAAAAACGACTTTCTCAATCACAAATTTTTGCTTTGCAATCTATAATTTCTGAATGCTGTTCTATATGATGTGGAGGTTTTGTCTTTTTAGTCCTCTGAAATTACCAATATGACAGTACATCATTATCATTTGACAATGTGAGTGAGAGTGAGTGAGTGAGTGCAACTATTATTTAACTCCTACATTAACATTACCCTACCGAACTACAGATAAAATGCAATACATGCTCACCTTTTCAGCTGATGACCTTTTATCTTTTTCTGCAGATTTTCTAAAAAGAAAAGAGATCAAATGTTATGTTAAATGAAGTCATAACAACTTTGAGAGATATGACTCAACATGAAAAACAGGTGATGTAATAAATTTTTCATATGTCACTCTCTGTATTTTACGATCACAACTGCTGATCTATCATTTTTAACAAACATGTCAGAAAAAATGAACCTGTCATCCAATACCAAATTGCCACAACTTCTGTCTGAAGGCATAAAAAAATACATTTCTATCAATAATACATTTCGAGTTGTATCGCTTAATTTCTGGGTGCATATTGAACTTTTTTCCTGAAAAATTTCTGACCTACTGACCCCTCCCACCACAAACCATTGCAGCATTAATCAAAACTGTTCATCTTACCTGGCTGCGCTAGGTGGCCTTTTGACAGCTACTGAAGGCCCATATTTTGCTGCCGGATTGCTAATGGGTTTGGGTTGTGGAGGTTTCTTAGCTGAAAAAATAGAGAGTAACAGCAATGATCATTAATGAACTACAATACTGTCCATAACACAATACACAAATTTCATTGAGAAAGACGACACAAATTTCAAAATTTACCCATTAACTCTAAACGTGCCAAAGTCGCAAATATGCACCACCTAATATGCACAATGTCCATAGAGCGGTAATTTCTCTGGCAGGTTAAGAGTTAAAATACACTCAAATGAATTGTTAGAACATAATGCATGTACACAAATTATGTAGAAACAGAACTGGTATATTACATATACAGGTACAGCTTTATGAGAATCTTTACATCAACAATTTAAGCTTATTCACTTAAAGAACACAATTTTGGATTTGTCAATCAAGTACAAAATCTTAACATATATTTTAAACTTTTACTTGTGGGATTCAAACCAAGAGCCTTCCTATTTGTGAACCACAATTACGACCAATTTACCATGGGGACTGGCTTTGCTACTTTACCTGCTGCACTAATAGGAGGTTTGGAGACAGGTCTCTGGACTGGTCTGACAGCGGCTGCCCCACCCCACCAACGGCTGGACGTACGTTACGAAGAGCAGCTGCATCAACACACGCATCATTCTGTTGCTGTGGGTGAAGGAACGAGGAAATGGCACATACAAATTCATATTGAAATTGTGGTATACATCACAGTTTGTCAGCAATTTGTTACACCAGTCTTATAGATTTCACTACAGGAAATGGATAGGAAAGGTGGGGATTATGCTGTACAGAAGCCCAGTACATGTACATTGCACACTCAGATACGACTGGCTTCCACATAAGCCCAGAATATATGCTAACCTTTTCACAATTTGATCAGTGTAAATGAAGAAAATGGTCTCCAAGTGAGCAATGTACTCGGCTTCTGTATAAGTTTGTCATTCCTAAGGGGCTGTTGAAGAAACCCTTCCTCAAACTTGCTGTTTCAACTAATGAACCTGGATTTTTTTTCTCTAAAACATGCAGAATTGAAAAGCAAAAATATACACCCTTCCTGGCTTATCATTTCATTCCTTTGGAGATAGACCATGCCCATCTAACACAACAAGACGTGGTCATGCATTCATATTACCGATATCAACAATATCTGTGATACTTACTGCATCGGTTAGGAATTTTTCTATCCTCTTCTGGATAAATGGCTTCTTGAGGATGGAGTTAACTGAAGGCCTATCTCTGTAAGGATTGAAAAAAAAAAGGTTTCATTATAAATCAATAGTAATAAGAACTAATATATTTCATTATCATCACTTACTAGAATTTACGGTAATATGTCTATTAAGTGATTACTTCTGTCACGTCTTACATGAAAAATAAATGACAAATTTCATAGACTGTTTTTACCATGAATGTATCCATACGGAATTCATAATGTAGTATTCAATAGTTATTCATTCCGTTTTATGTAATTCTATGACATGAGCACTTTGCAGGATATCGTTTACTATATATATTTTTTGTATTCTGTTGAAAGGAAAATCCAACTGCAATCTTGATATCATAATTTTAAATTTGTTGCTTTCCTATTCAAGTAATTCAAGAAGCTAACTGCATGCAAAACTTCATATGGTGGCTTTCGATCTTCTAGACGACCATCAGAAGAAAGTGAAGAAACCACAGATCACTGGCAAAACACTTATCATTCAGCCAAATAAGTCTTTTTGTTATTAAATAATTGTTGGATATCTGACATCAACCAGATGAATGTCAACATAAATCAATGTCAAATTGTTTACTGTATATATTGTCATCTTTTAAAAATCTGTTCATATTCTGAAACATACAGAATCGTAAATAACAAATATGTTTACTGCTAATAATGTACCATATTTCCTACTGAACTTATATTGATCTACTTGGATTCTACCTCAATGATATGTGCAGGCAAACTCCATTATAACGAGCACAGGTATGGCGAGGACCTGCTTAATACGAGGACATTTCTTGGGTCCCAATTTTTCTGCCATAGACCTCCACATATTATGATTCTCATATAACATGATCAGCTGTAACGAAATTTCAGCTATAGCAAAATAAATTCCCAGCCTAAAAATAAAGAAAAACAAAGAAAATTGACCCTGTTATAGCAATCATCCACCTCAGCTTATGTCGCCTAGTGAGTGCAAGCGATGTTTTGCACTGGCCTGTAAAATTAACTCCTTTTGCAAGACGTTGATCAACACGTTGGGCGTGCTACACCACCACGCATTGTACACACTTCCTAAGTACAGTGTGAGGACCCATGCCAGCTAGCACATGTAACTGCTCGAAGTCTCCTTCCCGCCTGTTGCACCATTTCGGTAACGGAGAAGTTGGAATCATCGTTCACTTACATTTTCAACTCTGCTGTTTCAGTTCAGTGACTTATTTAGTTAGTAAATTCAGTTTTATATTGTTTCAAAACTAGAGAAAACACTGCACAAAAGGGTAAGAAATCTTGTTAGTGTTACTTTAAATGTATAGTCCCATGTGCATTTTTGTGTTTTTATCATGTACTATAGTGAGGATATATTGTGGGTCCCAATGTCCTCATTATAACAAGGTTTGCCTATATCACGATTTGATTTTTAGCTGCACTTACACTGTACATTATAATTTTATTCCTACACCTCACAGTTGCAACAATGCTTCACTTACAAAAGATGCTCTATGAACACTGGTTCTACTTGAATAAATTGACTCTGAGTCAATGCAAATACTTCTTACCTGGGGTTTCTTTTGAAGAGCTGAGCTTGAAGATTTCTCATCTCATAGCTGTAGCGAGGGGACACAGGGGGATAGGACCCTCGTATAATCTTCAACACTAGATTCTTCATGTTACCAGCCTCAAACTGAAGACAGATACAATTTGAAAAATCATGATGATACATACATTTATATTGCCCAAATTCTATGTGAATATATTCAAATGCGCATTACAATTATTCATAATAAATAATAATAGTAATAATAAAAACTAAGATTTTATAGAAGATATAAGAATTATTATGGCTTTCACAATTCATTCACATCGAGGGTGTTGTCAATGTAACAATTTACAGTGCACTCTCGTTATAACAAAATTCCTGCTACAACAAAGTAAAAATTCAGGTCTGAAAATTATTATCTGTAGATCTGCATATACTTTAGCTGTTCAGTCATAACAAAATTTTGATACAAAAAAAAGGAACTGCTGGTCCCGAGGGCTTCGTTATAACAGGAACCTTGAAACAGTATAAATGCCCACTCTATTGATGCACATTTACTTCTGTATGTCTGTTTGTTTGTTTTTTTGCTCATGACGTTGTTAACAAAGTATACAGACTGAACCAAGGAGACCAGGGTTGCAGACACAACAATGAAAGTGGTGGGCTAATATGCTTCATCCATTTTATAGTGTGTGCTACTGACACATAGCTCAATATGTTCACAGTTGCTCTTCATAAATCGCTGCAAGGCAGGAAATATGTGATCAAAATACGAAGACATTGTGTACATCCTGACCTTGTTTAGGTGAAAAGCACAGTGTCAGTAATTGTTATGATTATCATCAAATTTTTAGAAAAAATGTTGCTGAAATAAAATTTTTGGTGAGAAAGACAGGTAGTTTTACAAACTCCATGTAATTTTGTAACCTGTGATGGTAATATTTATTTTGAATTCTCATTCAACTGCATTCAACAGATTTATAATTACAGGAACTGAGTGAATAAATATATATTATCTCCCCCCCCGCCACACACAACACAACACCCACCCCTCAAAATTCAATCTTTAATAATTTCAAAGCCATATAAACATAATGATTAGCTATGATGAAGGTCATAATGTATACAGCTATGTTTTTGAATGGTCAGCACTATAGAGTATCACAACCCAGTGCCCAGATGTCATGGTGTAAAGCGTTAAGCAGAATGAAGATTAAATGTACTCACTTCTGATGGTCAATCGGTCAATTCATCTATAGGTAGATTTACCTATCTATCTACCCATTATTGACCTACTAATCTACATATGTATATCTACATGTATATATCAATCTATCCATCTTTCACTCTTTCTATGTATTTTAAATTTATATATGTAGATCTATATTATTCATATCTATATTAGACAGTACAGCCAAAAATATATGTAACAGCAATGAGAGGCTATACCTTGTAGATATCACTTGGATTTAATCATTACAATGCATACCATGTTCCCAGGACGAGTTTTCACAATGTCCGCAATATAACTGGCATCCCTTCAAACCCCGACTTAAAGGCTACACATCCAGTGAAAGTTAAAGTTGCAGCACGAATCTGAGGTCACAACCTCAAGCTCACACTTGATCTGGGATATTTGAAACAGTGGGGTATGGATGAGCCAAACTCTAGCTAAACTCAGGCTTGGTCATTTACCTTCACTGTGTTGATTTCAGATAACGGTCAGACAGAAATGGGTCATATGTGTGACATCTACAAAATGTACATGAAGGAATATTGAATATGATCATGTGTCGTATGGTGGGACCCCTTTGCGTTACAGGCACCAAAATTATGAATTTTGTCACTTCTTGCATTTAAACCAATATAACTCAAAAAGTACTTATCAGAAACCAACAAAAGTAAACATTTTCTGAAAGCTTATACTTCAGAGAATCTCAATCATACAAGGTCAAGTTGCTATACAGGGTGTGTAAACAAAATTAAAGGGTAATATCACAAAAAACATAGTTTTGTGATATTGATGACCACTCATTACACTTGTTAGTATTAAGTCTTGGCTCAAAATTGACGTTATATTGTGAAAAAGCACACTTTCAGCTTTAAGAAAATCTATGGTTTTACTACTGTTTGATTTCAGATGAGGTGATACAGGCTGTGACAAAATATGTTAAAAATTGTGTTGCAA
>JZLH01S0146996.1:9810-20822 GCA_001188425.1 Eucidaris tribuloides | reverse complement strand
CACACACACACACACACACACACACACACACACACACACACACACACACACACACACACACACACACACACACACACACACACACACACACACACACACACACACACACACACACACACACACACACACACACACACACACACACACACACACACACACACACACACACACACACACACACACACACACACACACACACACACACACACACACACACACACACACACACACACACACACACACACACACACACGCGCACATACACATACACAAACGCACGAACACAAACACACACACACATTATGGTGTGTATGTTGGTTTGAATGTGGATTTTGATCAATATCTTTAGACAGCAAACCATCCCTCCCCCAGGCCATGTAGACCGTGTACGCCACTAGGCAACACGGGGCTATCAAGAACCCTTTCAAAGCTAGTCAATGTGACAAAGTGAAAACGGATACTTTTCTCAGAACCTATATTTTTTCTATATGAGTGTGCATGTGTGCATGGTCGTTAATATATTTGATGAAAATAGAATTGCAAAACAAGAAATGACACACAACATTCGTACCTCAACTTATGGGAAATTATAAACTATAAACTAACTCTTTAATTTTAGATATATACTGTACGTGATGTACATGTAATGTTGTATAGAAAAGCTCTTTTTCATTTTTATTATTATCAATATCCTATGATGACTAAATTTCGTTTACTTGAAACGTTACTACATGTATTTTAGTTTCGATTAAACCCGTCACATCGAATTTATTCGTGAATACGCGTATAATAATTCTGTTCATTACATTTTACTTTCACTTTTGTTTAATCTATTTTTCTATCACAGTTTAGTAACTAATACAACGGTTGCAATTTAGCTTGACTTTTGGTATAAAATTCCCACACACACGCACACACACACACACACACACACACACACACACACACACACACACACACACACACACACACACACACACACACACACACACACACACACACACACACACGCACGCACAAAATAAACTGTTAATGATTCCAGTGAATGACTGAATGATTTAAATTGAACGCAGAACTGAATCAATTTTGACTAAATTGCAAACTGATCGAAAATTGATTTGTTTGTTTGTTTTTACCTGGGAGTCGATTTATTACTCTTGCCTAAAATCTACGAATTTACTACAAGCAGAGTCAACAAAGTGACGACTGCTAACGGAGACGCAGATCTGAAGTTGCCCGCGTCGACACCAGTTTACTCGTGTATACACAGCGGTTGTCGTTGAATAGAAGGGTTGTTATCAATCTACTGTTTATTGAAGTTATCATTTTTATTGTAGTCAAGAGGGGTGCATCGTGTCTGGGTCACGAGGTCGACACATGAACACGTTGGGCGATATCAAATAAGTATTTTCTGAACGTTCATGAATGGTATCAAAGTGCAACTGTGTTTATTTCCGCAATTTGAAACTAATAATAGTATAGCATTCAAAATGGAGCTATACAATTGTTGTACTCTCTGAATGGAAGGAAATGTCAGTCTGCCACAATTTCAATCAAACTCTATAATAAAAATTTTCCTTTTCAATGTATACTGCTACATATCGAGAAAAGTGACCGTAAACGTGAACTTGGAATAACGTGAATATTAAGGAAATGGTAAGTTGACTCTCGTAGTCTGTGTCTCTTATGTTTCAAAAATATAAGTAAATAATCATGTAACCCATAAATCGTAATAGGAAGCAAAAATATTCAACTCTTTGGGTAGTTCCAGTTGCATGTTAGTCAAGGTATTGCTTAAAAAACACTATGTTTTGAATTAATTGCATAAAATTGCAGTCTATACATTCACTTTCATTCATGAAGGTATCTTTGAAAAATATTTACCTTCCTTACACTGCATGTACACTGCATGTACACCGCATGTCCACAGACACAAAATTTCTCGACTCGATTCCAGTTTCATGCGTTACGATTGCTCAGAAGCGAGCACTTATTCCTGTTAGCTCTAAGTGTCTGATTGTAAAACAAACTAAGTTACAGGCGTATTAGTTTTTGTTTGTTTTATAATCAGACGCAAAAGCACGTTTATTTTCCTCATTACAAAATAAATGACCTGTACAAAAAGAAAGTGAAAACCTTGTTCGTGGTAAATAGACAAATATTGCAAATGTTCAATAAATTTTGACATCAACCTTTGAATGGACTGGTATTCTTCGGAGGGAAGTCATTTTGTTTTATTGTAGTTTATGTAGTAGTACACGAAATTGACAGTTTTACTCTGTGATAATAGTGCAGTGGAAACCCCATTATAACTAGGTCGGATATAACAAACCCTGTTATCTAGGTATTTTTGCTGGTCCCAACTGTTTGTATTTCCTCGTTTTTTTCACCCTGATACAATAAAAAAACTATTTTCATGGTATAAAGGTCCTCGTTATAGCGAGGTCCAACTACATGTAAAAAATACAATTCCTGTCTTCATTCCAAAGCTGTTTTACCGTTCAACAAGCCACTGTTTGAAACATGTCATCTCACAGTTCATTACTCAAGTACATGCACCTTTAGCAAACATATATGTGGCCAAGAAAAAACGGTATATTAAATTTATCATTTTCCCCTTTCAATATCCAAGATAAATGATGCATACCAAATTAACATTGGTTCACAAAAACGGCCTCAAATGGAAAGTACCCAATCAAAAACAGATGATTTTGGTGTCATTCTACTCACGAAAAAATAGTTTATGATAAACCAAATAAAGATTACCAATCACATTGGGAAATAACCTATGTTACTGTACCGTTTTTTCTGGACCAATCTGTATACTGAAAATGATACAATATAGATGTGTGTGTGTTTGTGTGTAATGAAATACTGTACAATAATAAAGTTATGTACATGTATTGCATATTTACTGCTTGGCAAATAAAGAAAAGTGAAAAGTCACATATAGACACAAATCAAAGTCATAAAATTTTATTCATGTACATATTTCTGTAAATTAACAATCACACAGCATCATGCTTTATGACACTACATATCTCTAACATCTGAAATTTATGGTAGCTGGGATGTTCAATTTGTATTGATAGTACCATGAACTCCAGATGAAATGATACATGTATCATATTACAATATACAATTGATCAATATATGGAAGAATATTAGAAGAACCATTTCTTTGCCCCACAGTCATGAATGTTACATAACAAGAGAGATTACAATACCTTCAGTAGGAAAACCATTGCATGCATACATAAAACATTGAAAATTACTTTTCAAAATGTAGCAGCTCTTAAGCTTGCACACTTGTTGGGTTGGAAAAGTAGCAATGCTATTTAACTGTGATGACTAATTGACTAAAATCAAGCCACTGAATTTTAGAACGTGGAAACTCACACTTTAGCCCATTTTAAACAGAATATTCAGGTAGCAAGTAGGTAATGTACCTCAAAAACTTTTATAATACACTGTACAAATTAAATGTCACGCTGTAAATCATATCTTACTTTAAAATGGGATGTTTAAATGTCAATTTCTTCAAGTTTGTTTATTCACCAGACAAATGTTGTACATGTATTTTTTTCAGTGGAATTGCATGCAATCAGATTTTTGTATCATACGGTAATGCAAATGTTGACAAAATATTGAACAAAGTAATTATTGCAACCTGTGTTTAGTAATCTTACTATGAAGACAAGCAAACAAAACTGTAGTTCAGTTGTTGAAAAAGACTGACATGTTGTAATGCATGGTTAAAAATGAAATGTAGGATTTCATGAAAGTATGTAGAACTCTGACACTAAAATTACTTAAAGGCTACATGTATTTCTCTTTTGTAACAGTATGTCATATTTAATTAAATAGCTAAATATTCATTCCAAAATGCTTCCTCTTCCTCCAACACTTTGTGAATATTTAGTAAAATGTGATTCCTCTTTCAATGAGATACCTTCCTTATTTACTGAACAAACTTTGGCCGATAATCCAGGGCATGATCCCATCTGATGACTGAATATACTTTATACATGTAGTCTCCTACACACCTGCACCATGAATAACCAGCTTTCATATAATATCCATCCATATACTGTTTTAACATTATTTCATACAGTTCAGTCGGGTCATTGTGCTTCCTGTGTAGCCAGTGAATGAATTGCTTCATTAACTTGTTTGCTGTTGAAACCAGTCATCACTACACTTGATTCACGTCCAAACTCTACGAAAAAAGAGGAAAATATAACAAGTAAATATTAGTTAAAACGTATTGGGCATCACTAAAGGATTCCATGAAAACAAAAGAAAGTAAATTAACAATTCCCTAATGAGTGTCTGATGGGTGATTTAAGTTTATACTTGATAGGAGTAACTAAACAAGCTCTGTAATGTGTTTACATAAGTACAGGGGAACCTCGTTATAACGAGGACCATGACATTTACCTTGTTATATCAGGTTCCTCACTATATCGGGGTCCAAAAACAAAGAAGTATAAAGAGCTGGGACATGAAAAATCACCTTATTATAACAGGGTTTTGTTATATCTGACCTCTTTATAACAGGGTTCCACTGTATCCTCTTGCTATAAAGAATACTGATAAAATAAAATTCATTTAAAATTTTCCAGTCCCAAAGTTGAATTTTTCTTTGTACATGTACGTGTATTTTGATTTTGCAACCTTGATACATGCATACTGTACGCTGATATTATATTTCTTTACACTATGACTTGTTTATCACTGTGTCATGAGTTGTAATGAACAATCAAAATAAATTCCACATTCTGAAAAGAGGACAAAAATATCTGTTAGGAAATGTCCATCATTTGTTTGGGGTATTTTACAGTCTAGCACACTAATTTTAATTTGTTTGGACAAGTAGACCTATACAGTTTCATGTGCAGACCATGATTTCAAACAATTATAAATTTCATATTAACTTATTGGAGACGACATGTAAGTATGAGTTAACTTGTGTTGGGGCCTATAGAAAATGCATGTTATACTGAAATCAAATTGTCTCCAGCAGGTTAAAATACCATAGTATGTAATCATTACTGAATTCAATACATTTATAAGTTATTACACATTTATTTCTTTTTTTAATTTAAATTTCTACGGGGTAAGGTTTACTTAATTGTATTTTGTTGTTGTTACCATATTATTCTTACAGTAAGAAAACACATACTGGGTATGAAATAGGATTATGAAATAATGTCTAGATTAGTTTGCTATTTTACAAATATGTATAGGATTTAAACTTTAAAATTGGTACAAGAAAATGTGAAATTTTGACCATTTTATTTACCATATCTTGCATACACTTTAGGTTGCACTCCACTGCACTCCCTGATGAGAATTGGGAAACGGGGATTAGCCTTCTTCAAGTCAACATAGTGAGTTTCAACCCATTCTCTGTCAAGAATAAATGCAAATTGCAAATAACATAATCTTTATGATAAAAACTAGAACATATTAAGCCATTCATACAGGGCTCTAAAAGAGGTATGAGATATAGCTGGTTGATCAATGATTTTCCCCTGAGCCACCAAGAAAGAATTTGCACAGAAAAGCTGACCCTCTAAAAAAAAAAAAAAAAGATCTAAATATAAAAAGTAGTCATAAAAACAAAAGTGTAATGAAATACATGTTCAGTGAAATATTGCAATAAAATCTTAATAGAATAGCTGTAATTACAAAATATGATTCTAACTAAATGCCTGCACAAAATATATTTTATTGCTACATGTATCTACTGTAAATGGGGTACATAAAGAACATTGTCAAACAGTTTAAAACATCAGTGAGCAATTATTATGTTAGGACTCTTTTCCACAGTGGCAAAACAAGCATGCTTATCATTATTTGTGACATTGTGTGTCCCCTTTTCCTGGCTCTGCGTAATAGGAAAATATTTAAGATGTGTGTAGTGACTTCAGCTCCAGTTTCCTCAGCTCATCTTTTGAGTCAATTGAGGAGGTATATCATTCTCAATTGTGTGAATGTGTGTCATCAATGATTCCTTGTCTGGGCAATCCAGCTAGCTCCAGCCTGATTTTGTCGTCTCTTCACTCATACAAGGGGAATATAGTCAGGGGAAAAAAAACGGGGGCTCGGGGCAATTTCGCCCCTGAAATGACCAAAAGAGCCCCCAAAATGGGCAAAAGAGCTCCCGTAAATTGCCATAGACTTCTAGGGTTAAATACAAAAGAATATTTTGAAAGCACTGAAACCAGAAAAGTAGCCCCTGAAAAGAAAAATTTAATTTTTTCCCTGAATATAGTGCAATAAATGCTATATTACCCTCACATCTGTCTGCTATCTCCTCAAGCGCTGAGGCACGAGACAACGTTCCAAAAAAAAAACAAGCATAATAATCACGTTTTTTTTTTAAATTCAAGAACAAGACTGTTTTGAACAGAAGAAATCATGTGAATTTATTCATTAAAACTGAAATCATTTCATATATCTATCCAGAAATGAGAAATTCAACCCTGTATAACAATCACACACAGAATCAAGCTCACTGGCCAGCTTCCAGCGTGATCTTGTCTTGCCTGTATACTTAGTCTTGGGCAGTTTGGAAATGTTTGAAGTTTATTTACATTGAGTCGACACACTGACACAGTTATAAACGTATGGGACTAAGATAAAAATGGGCCGTGTACAGGTTAGAGGCTTCTGGATTAAACAAATACACGTTTGACAACTTACCTAACACCTTTACTAGCTGAAGATCGTTGACAAAGATGAATCCGCAATTCTTTAAGGTGTTGAGGCAATCTCCGAGCTGCGGCAGCCATTTTAATAGTAAAAAATGAAATTATTGGCAATTTTACAAATGCAGTTGCTCAGGCAGCTCGCTCACAGTCTTTACCAAGTCGTTCATAAGCCCTATAAATGAATATATTGCCATTAAAGTCGATAAAGAAAAACACTATTTCATAAAACATGAAATACTAGAGACTGACTTATATTACGCACACATGAATGTATAGAATAATATTGATAAATTAATAAACAAATCAAAATACAAAAATTGCTTCTGTAAAACCAGACTAGTCATAAACAGACTTCCCATCATACATTTCGCCTCACCGCCACTTTCAAGATGGCCGACAACGGGCCAGTATTTATTTGTGAATTGTCGGAGAATTGCACCGTTGATATATCAGATGCAGATTTGGGGTGTATTTTTGTGAGGTGAAATGTTTTCAGGTACGTATTACATCGCGATATGTTTAATTGATGTCTCAAAATTTTGGAATTTATTGACAGGAATCGTGATGTCTCCAACAAAAAGTTGAATTCAGAGACAGAGTGAATGACATGCAAATCCATTTCAATTCAAAACTGTCACTGAGACTTCATGTCAATGAATGAGTAATGTTGACTAACTCTGACTCAGTCATGTCATGCTATTGAGTATGTAATGTAGTCTATGTTGTGTTTTGGTTGGTATTTATTTTGTGTGGTCCAGTCTGTGAGTAGACAACTTCAGGTATGGCAGACGTAGACGGAGATTGAGCAGCTGAGCTGAGCAATAGCAGCCGGCCCAAGGCCTGAACTTAGCTGTGAGTGAAAGTGTGAGCATCAGTCATGTGTGTCAGTGTCTGTACAGTCACGACATTGAGTGAACTTTGCACCTCTGCCCCCCCACCTGGGACCCGCCGACCAAGACATTTTTTCCCACTTTAATTGACGAAATAAACTGCTGCGAAGACAAAACCCTAAGAAGTACTGCGGGTTTCAAACCGGGATCAAAACGCGCATTCAATACAGCTATCTAACGTTACAGCTAGTAGCAGCGAGCTAAGTATGCATAATTAATAGATTGATCTACAAAACGATTTGAATGTTGACATCTTCTGTAACAGTGTATTGATCAACAGTTTCAAAAGTGCAAAACATTAAAACCATAGTGAAAGTGCACATGCGCTGTGCGAGAAAAATTGGTGGAAAGAAATATACTAAAACTAAAGACATTCAGAATCTATTTTTGCAGGGTTATGACTTTGGGGCATAAAGCTTTCAAATAACAAAATATCCCCAAAACTAAACTTGGGCTTTAAATGGTAGATTTCTGAATTAGGCCCTCTTTTCTTTACAAATTATATTAGATTTATGTTTGAATAGATCTAAGTTAGATCTAATTTCAAATGAAAACAAAAGACAAAACATTTTCTGAATTTTATTCTTGACTTCAACACACTCCTAGTCATGAGTCTATACCGCCAATGGACATTTTTGTGGTGCATACTGCATAGGTTTCTGTAAGCTCTGGATTGAAAAAAAAAATCACTGATGCACGGATAAGGCAGTCACAAAAAATTCTCTGATAAATTACTGTACAGTTGGGTGTACATGTATGTGGTCCATATCCTGGACCATAAGTCCGCATACGTAGAAGGTGTGATTGAACACTACACTTGACTCTAACGTTACTCATCAAATTGAAACAAATAACATTCTATTTGGTGCACAGCATGAATGCTGTTTATGTCTAATTTTCATCTGTAGAATGTTACATTATCACCAAAAATGAACATGTCATGGTTAAAAATACTGGAAAAAAATTGATCTTAATTTTGAAGTGAAATTTGTTAACAGATATTAACAATATATTTTAAATGATATGGATTGCCTTTTTAATCATTATTTATTTTTTTCACATATTTAAAAGACATTTCAAAACATGGTCCCTCAATTACTCAAATGTGGTCTCCCATGGCAGGGCCCTGTACAGGGGAACATAATGAGGACCTAACAACTATGAAAATTACCATGTTAGATCAGGTTTCTCATTATATCAGGGTTAAATAACAAAGGCATATAAAGCAATGGGATTTGCAAAATCACATTATAAGGGATTGTTCTTATATTTGAGCTCTTTGTAACCACGTTCCATTAGAATTTACAAAACAAATTACATGTATATCAAATGCAAAAGTATGATCTTGGGCCTAAGCATAAAAATGTGCAAAAAAAAAATAGACCTGTTTTGAGAGCCCCTTGTTGCTAATCGACTACATAGTGTTTTTTTTCTGGACGATTAATCAACTAACTCAGTATAACAAACAGACTTTAGCCTTGTCAGTACTGACCACTTTTGACAAGCTTTGACTGCTGATATTTTTGCCCCATCTGACACACGACCCTGCTACTAGTCTTCAAGCAATCCATTTCAATATTTTTTAATCACATCAAAATTCAGCATTTTTCCTGCAAAATCTTTAAATTACAGTTTAGTGATAACTGTTATTTATTCTCTATAATTGTAGACTAATTGATGAATTTTTATTTTACATCTAGTCAGCACAATCAAAATTTTTTTTGTTGCTTTCCTTGGTAAAAGATTAAGTCATCAGGCCAAAGGCCAAGAATTTTGATGGATGTAGTATGTGCATTCATGCACGGCAACAAGATACACAGAAACTACTGTTATTAGTAATTTAATTAGATGTTGACAGACTTGAGATTCATGTGGTGAAAAAAGAATGATGATGAAAGGTTTTGATTGGAAATTGCAGCTTACATTTCAACCTTCCAGTGGGACTGTTTGATGTTTGTACATTATTCACATAGTTTCCAATGAATAATCAAGAAATCGGCTTTCAATTTCCTTATTCCACTGCTGGTTTTATGGTCGAGTAAATCTTTACTCATTTACTGGAAACAGGCCTATTTACAACAAACAGGGTGAATTATCCTGTCTTCATGTTCCAACCTTTTCCATGTAAATCTTTTCTTCTCATCAACAGGTTAACCTCTCAGCATAACAAATCATAAAATGGATCGCTACATCAAGAAAAGACAGATTGGAGAGGGCTCCTTTGGTAAAGCACTGCTTGTACAGTGCAAACAAGATGGCAAGGAATATGTTATTAAAGAAATAAACATATCAAAGGTAAGTACACTCTTAGTTAATTGACTTAAAGTTTTGTTAATTTGATTGAAGTGAAATAGCATTTAATTTGCAGTACAATACAAACATTTTGCAATGTACACTAAAGGTACATTTGTATGAGTCAAATGTATTTTAAAACAGATTTTTACACCGTTTCTTTTTTTTTCAGATGAAGAGAAAGGAGCGAGAAGAATCAAAAAAGGAAGTTGCCGTCTTGAGGAAAATGAAACATCCAAATATAGTTTCTTACACTGAGTCATTTGAAGGTTAGATATGAAATTACATGCAGCTTCATGTAGCTTCATGAACAACAACAATATTGGTTGAGCTTGAAGTCATAAAAGCTCTGTGTAACAATGATTCCATGATCTGAGCTGCATGACCATTCATGGTATCATTTGTCTGAAGTGTGGTTTAAAAATGAAGCTCTGAAAAAAATTGGAATTTAAAATGTGTTTTTTTACCATAAGTATGCATTTCTCCTATAGATTGTGTGTCAGGTTAAAACATCTGGGCCCTGTTTCATAAAAGTTGACATCATATCAACTTGCCATTCTACTGCAATTTCGGTAAAAATCCAAGGCTCTGATTGGCTGTGAAGCACTGTTGCCATGGTAGTTGACAGTAGAATGGCAAATTGACATGGTATCAACTTTTATGAAACAGGGCCCTGGTTATTGTCAATGTGATAATCATTTATTAGTGAAAGCATATTTATCAAAACGTTGGTATTTTAGGCTGTTTTATCCATCTGAATATCATAGTACAGCCCAAACATCAAATTTCTACACTTTAAAAATAATTAAGTCACAACAATATTAAACAATGTCTTTGAAGGAAATGGCAGTATTGGTGGCAGTCAAATTCTTCAAGAATTGTAAAAGTTGACAAGTCAACTTTGAAAATTGTAAGTATCATCTTGAATATGATAAGTTGCAGAGAAAAGAGCATATTTATTCAAACGTACACCCACTTGAACTGTTTATGAGTTATCAAAGAAATTTGTATAGTCTCTCAAAACAATAGTGGATGGTTGAGGAGTACAAAATACATTTATTACTTTGTAATCAATGCGTTATTGTTTGATACTTAAATCGGAAATACCCTA
>JZLH01S0146968.1:5931-33645 GCA_001188425.1 Eucidaris tribuloides | reverse complement strand
CCTCTTGCGCCAAGAGCCGAGACAGACTGCAACTCTGCAGAAAGCGCCCACGTGCGGCGTGGGCATGTCAGGCACTAGAGGCGTATTTGACCCCCCCCCCGAAAAAAAAACTATATAATAATGATAATAAAAATGAAAATAAATAAATAAGTAAATAAATAAATAAATAAATAAATAAATAAATAAATAAATAAATAAATAAATAAATAAAATAAATGAAATAAAAATAAAATAAAATAAATTAATAGATAAATAAAAAAAATGAAAAAATTAAATGAGTCGTACGTAATACCCATCTGTTTTTAACTAACATCTCGGATATTAAGGGCACATATCCACATAATTTCTTAAAGATTGTGTCAGGGATGTGCAAGTTCATTACTTCCCTTCATTATCAATACCAAACGGTAGTTTAGTACTAACAAATGGTGTGTTGAAAGTCTGAGATCCATACGTCATGAATTTGTTGTTTTATGAGAAAAACTAATAACGACATGTTCCCAGAATGTTGTTCTTTCCGTGAGTTTCAATTTTGCTCAAACTGCGAATCGCGGTTACTGTGTACCGTCGCAAGACTAGCGGAGCGCACAGTGATTGGTTAAAACGGCTAACCCCCCGCTCGACCATTGGCTAACGGCTGATCGGACAATTTTGGAACGGCACGTGCACGTTTGACGTCGCGGATTTTTTGAAATTGCTCCTGAGTAATTTGAAAGAGGATGAAGTTTAACCGTCCAGATTTTCACCAAAACTTAATATTTTACCCCAAGTCTCTATGAGAGGTGTTTATTCATATTAATCTTCACATTGGATATGATTTCAGCTGATTTCATTCATATAGATGTTTTTTGACGTGCAAATCAATGACACAATCTTTAAGAGAAGCTGGAGGTGACACTCAGAGAGCTGGAGCAGGTCACATATTAAATAAAACCTATTGAAAACCATCACCATCTTCATCGTATCCCCGCCACCACTTCTACAACGACCATCATCACCATCACCACCAATACCAACTCCATCATCATCACAATCATCACAATCATCATCATCATCACCATCATGGCCAGCATCATCACTGACACCCCCACAACACCCCCAACAACCACCACCAACAACAACCACACCACCAACTACCACCACCACCGTCATCATCTCTGTCACATGTATCACCGCCACCATTACTACAACCACCATCACCATCACCATCACCATCACCATCACCATCACCATCAACTTCAACCCCATTATCATCACCATCATCATCATCATCATCATCATCATTGTCATCACATCATCATCATCATCATCACCACCAACATCATCATCAACAGCGCTTAGAAACGATAGTATTAAGCGCGTTATAAAATTATTATCATTATCATCCTCCTCACCATCACCACCACCACCACAACCACCACCACCATCATACCACCACAGCAACAGCAATTATAACCACTACCCTCATCATCATCTCCTTGACCACACCACCACTACTATTACAACAATCACCATCACAACCATTACCACCACCACCACCACCACCACCACCACCAAAAACACCACCACCACCACCACCAAAAACACCACCACTACCACCTTACCATCATCTTCTTTACCAAACCACCACTGATATCATCACCATCACCACCGTTACCATCACCACCACTACCACCACCACCACTACCACCACCACTACTACCATCACCACCACCACCAACACCACCACCACCACAGCAACAACAATCAGAACCCCCACCTCATCATCATCTTCTTTACCACACCCCAACCACTGACATCATATACCATCACCACCATCACCACCATTACCATCACCACCACCACTAGCACCACCATTATCAACATCAGTGCTAGGAGTTCAACCACAAATACCATCAAACAGCAAGCGACTGGAAGAAGATACAAACAAGATTTGTAACGATTTAGCGATTTGTATCACTCTTTTGAAATCAATGCCTCGTGCATGTATAGACCGAAACACAACGGTGCTCACGTAATGAACATACTAAGTTGGATAACACACGTTTATGTGTACCAAAGGATGTAGACACTCTCTGCTGTTTGCTTGTTTTGAAATTCACAATTGTGTCATTCCTTGTTTCATGGATTATGACTTTTGCATTTGCTCACACCTAACACTTTTTTTTTTAAAATAAACTACAGACTCGTGTTTCAGAAACGTTTCTTTCTAAAGTGAAAGTCAAATATTTGCCAAACTTGTAAAGGAGGGCATTATCTCCGCACCCCAAAACATACTTGCGTGTTTTTACTTGCAATTAAACTTAAACAGTTCTTAACAAAATACACCAACACCAAACAATACAAAGTTGCTAACTTTCTGCAAAGTTAGAGGGCATTGGCATGATTGGGCGGAGTCAAAATGTCTTAAGGACCAAATACCAATGTACACACAAGCAAGAGTGAATCTGCGATGTAATCAATTTTTAATTCGTATCTCTTTGTATTTTAGATCGCAACTGCTGATCTATAATTTTAACAAACATGTCAGAAAAAAATGAACCAGGTTTCGAACCCGCGTCTACAGCTATCCGGGCTGCGACAATACCACCAGGCCATCACTGGTTACCGGCATTGACACGACGACCAAGGAACAAATACCAAAGCTCACAATTCCGACATCGTTATGTTAAATAGTCGAAGGCGGACACTTTTATTATTACTAAATTCATTAAATTCATTTAATAATAAGAGTGAATCTCCTGGTAGGAAGATTTTGTCTTGAGTTTGTTTACTTGTGGAGAAACAAGCGTTCATTTACAACTATTGAATTATTCTGCTGCCCTGGAAGAAATCGATCTATACACAGTGACACAACAAAATCGCATGTCACATTGAGTACACATGGTGATTGTTTGAAAAGTAATAAACGGATAACCATGATATTTAGACGGCAGAAGTCTTGAACAGTGTACTTGATTCTAGAGTACTTTTATTCCAAAGTTAAAAGCACAGCTACATTCTAAACGAAGGTAAAATTCAATCAACATCGGCAGTCCAGGAGAAGGGGGATCGAACGCTCATTTTGATCCGATCGGTTGAGCGAAAAGTAAAAAAAAAAAAACGGTGAAGCAAAAATACCCCCACTCAAAAAAAATATATAAATATAAAAATTATGCTGAAAGTTAATAGATTAATACTACCTTTCTTAATAACATGTTGAGGAGATGACACCTGAAGTCACTAACTTACCATTCCTATATTTTCTGGTGTCATTCCAGTATTAAATTGGTTCGTGCCCCACCTCCACCCCGGTTGAAAAATCCTGGCTACGCCACTGTCTGTCGGTATTGTTATCAGTGCTTTATTTTCTTAAAATCAATTTATGCTATTCTCCAATGTTGATATTTTCATCAGAACTTAAAAGATAAACAAAAATTAATGAGATGAGAAGAAAGCAATTATGTATTGATATTTCGAATATATATATGAATGTATTTACAATTATTACGATGATTATAACTTGCTTACATTTTTTTTTAAATTGAATTGTCGATTGAAATTATGTTACGCTTTTCCTTATGCCATTTTGCTATACTGAATTATTTTATGTTTGGAAATAAAAATTAAAATGAAATGAATTGAGATTTTCGCGTCTATCAAAATATTTTTACAACGGTTGCTTTTTGCGGATATTATATTGTTTTGTTTCTTTCTTATTTTCGTGAAAAAGGAAAAATATCAATTTCTAGTATATATCGCATAAATAAACGAAGTTTAAATTGCCGTTACTATATTCCTGACAGCATTGATAAATTCCATTTTGATTTTCAGATTGTTTTCCACCAAAATAAAGGGTTTCTTGCTTGTCTGTTTATCCATATTTCATAATATACAAGGATTACAGAAAACACAATGTTTTAGTTTTTAAAAGAATGGAAACACGTATTTTACAATTTTATCAACTTTATCTGCCTTACAGCAAGAGGAAGTTAAAGAAAAATCAAATGTATTTTTTTTTACCCGTATAATTTGTTGCGGTTGCAGGGGTTGGCAAATTAAGTATTTAACTTGATTCTGTTAAAAAGAAATCCGTATTATTATTCAGTGGGAAAACTAAAATAGAAATTAGAAAACACAAAAATGATTAATTGGATTTTGTATCACTTGGGAGGAAATTTCCTCAGATATAAGTTATAAGTCATAAACAAAAAGTGTAATCTGATAAATCATGCTTCTTCTTTTTTTTTTTGGGGGGGGGGAGTTTGTTATTCGCGTTAGGGATAAATCAATTCCATCAGATATTCGCAAGGCACTGAGTTCTAAATCCGCACTATCTTAAAAAAAATGTATTTCAGTCACAATCTTATCCAACCAATGGAAATCTGAGTGTTGATATTGGTGTGTAGATTATGTGATATAGCGCCCCCTTGGCGTTAGTTCGACGACATAAAAGCGAGATACGGGGAGAACAAAATATTAGTGCATTTACGCTGGATTTGTGCCTGATCAATGCGTTGTTGGTTGTAGTTTTGGTCGGTGTGATCAAATGTTGCGAATGCGACGATGTTGTTATAATTATTGGGACGTAACTATAATATACCACAGAAATTTCCAGCATTAGCAACCTCCTACTCATCTATAAAACAAGGATTGAAACATACTTTATAGATTCCCAACTCTTGAGCCGATTAGCCAAATTTCCTCATATTTTAATATCTTATCTATTTATATTTTCAACTTTCTGTAAGCACAAGTACATTTCTAAATTTCATCCCTTTCTTCATCTCTCTTTCGTTCGTTGCCACATATTAGGGTTCGCCATCAGCACCCCATCGCGATTTATTCCGTGATATGACCTCTGTCACACCAGTTATCCTCATATCATCTCTTACTCCGTCCATATAGCCCCCTGTTTGGCGCACCTCTCTTCCTGTTTTCTGGTGGTACCATTTCCAACCCCGTTCTCCCATATGTGCCTACCCCTCTCTCATTTCGACTGAATTTGACCCCGTTAACCCCATGAATACCATGATTTTACAACCCTACTCTCTCGATGTAAAAGAGTGGAATCTTCACTCCATTAAGAGAGTGAACATTTTTCAACTTTTAAAGCTGCAGAAGAAATGACTCTCAAAAGAGTGAATAGCTACTATTCTACTCCAAACTGGGGTGGATTTAACTCCACCTTGGAGTGAATTTCCACTTTAAACGAAGTGATCCCTTTTATTTCTACAAGGTCAAATTTGACTCGGACTGGAGTTAGCTGGGAGCCTGCTCTATTCCGAGTTTCCGAGTTAAAGTGACTCGGACTTACGAATAAATTTAACTCGGTGTGGTGTGGCGTCAATTGAAAATCGAATCAAATCGTGTAAAAGTAAAAGGCCTACGGAGTGGGAGTTATTATGCCAAAATGGTCACTTCCATTCGGATAGAAAACCACTCCCATTTGAAGTGGACTAGAGGCTAGATTCACAATTTTTAGAGTGATTACCACTACTTTGAGAGTGGAATTGCACTCTTATGACAGTGGAAATATCTACTCTCTACATAGAGTATAGTCTAAATTTCAGACTCCCGTTGCGAAGCAGGAGCCATCCGCGTGTTATAATGGATACAGATTTGGCTGTTGATTCGAAAATAATGGTCTGGCAGTCAGACTACACAAAGTGGAGATTCACCTCTTTTGCGTGTTAGAGAAAACTAGCATAACACTAGTCTGACTGCCAGACCATTATTCTTGATTAACAGCCAAAACTGTCTCCATTAGCAGACGGTCCCTGCTTCGCAAGTGGAGTCTGAAATTCAGACTAGCAAAACACCATTTTTTTTTTTGCAATGGGGTCGAGAGAGTTAAGACAAAGTGCAGGCTGGGTATCGAGGAGTTTTATCAAATCGCTTCAGTAAACCATAAAAACGGCGCTATTTCGAAGCGCCGCGCCGGTGATGGTATTGATGGTACGGGCACTCTACTATACATTGTAATATATAGTTTGTGATAAAAGAAGCTTCCAATACAAGTACGATTTGTTTCGAAACGTGATTCCCTTGCAACTGGAGTATTGTAGAGTAGAACAATAGATGACGCTCCTTAATTTCACGGAGACCAAAGAGCTTCTTGATTTTGTGCATCCTAAGCAGATGTCTTTAAAGTTTCGAAAGATTGATATTTGGTCACATGATGTCATTACAATCGAGAGAGGGGTAGAATTTTGCAAGCGTGTTTCATGTTGGACTGGGTACCTATTCACATAGTCTCCCAGGGGTCCACCATCCATGAGCAGAGAGACAAGCAAAAAAAGAAAATGCAAAATAATGTTGGACAAATATATGGAACTATAATGTTTCAGACACCCCTGGGCACACTTGAGCCACAGTGATGTAATAGGGAAACATTTGATGAACAGGTTGTACTAAAGTATGACGGAATATCGTGCGGAAACTGTGACAATGAGATCGGTGGTAACATGGTGTACAAAAATATTTTGTCTCCCTCTTTTAAAATCTATATCTGATTGAAATGCTGTTCTCTGAAACATGTTGTATAATCATAATTGAGTATCCATTTCTGGAAAGAAAGAAAGAAATTACAGACGCAACAATAAAAGGATTATGCTCATCATAAAAGAATGTCTGTTTTCAGAATGCATAATTAAATAAGTGTGATTTTAGGTTGCCCTTAAAGTAAGATGAAGAGTTTGAGTCCTTCACTCCTCTGGAAGTGAATTACACAGGGCTGGTATAGCAAAAACTCGATCCATCCCCAGGATTTCTTAGAAAGTGTAATGTGTAAAATGCAGCATGATTTATCCCCATTTCCCACTTTTTCAAATGCCAACCCAGAAAGAGGTCAAGTAATTTCGTTTGTACTAAATACGAATCCTCTACAAAAAAATTGGACATATCGATGTTTTTAAAAGGTCATTGGACTTTGTATTCCAATTGTTTTGAGCAGTTGCGTCCAGTTATCACATCCAATAATGCGCACGCACGGATCATGTACACAGTGCAATAATGTCATGTACTCCCGGAGGGCCAAGCTGTGTGTGCTTATCCTGAAAAACTATGAACGCTGTAACGAACAATGGCATGACATGTAGACAGTACATTAATGGGGTGTGGTAAAAAAAATGGTTTGTAACATACATCTAGAAATAAATATCCATTTGCGAAAGCTGCAGAGGCTCCGATTCTTCTTCTTTAGACGGGAGATCTCCCGATTTGAGGCGAATTTTTCAAAATCTCTGGTTCTTCCTTTTGAGTGTGATAGCTGGGCTACAGAGCTGCACATTGTTTTTTTCCAAAGTACTACGCATTTCGTGGGGTCCCGACCATTAATTGGCGTTGGCTGAAAACAAATCTGTGAAAGTAATTTCATTGAGTTTTGTTAAATTGTTGTAGACATTTTGTATTCTGCAGTAATGTATTATGAATTACTTATTTTTTCCAGTGATGTAGTTTTATATAATTTAGCTATGCAGTAAGCATTTGTTTTAAAGGTCCCCAATGAAAATCAATACGTTCTGATTGCTATAATCAATAGGGAAAATTGTATCCCTATCGGAATCAGAAACGATTAAGCTTATTACTATCTTCGAAACAAAACTAAGTAATAACAATTGTAATAATAGGAGCAATAGCAACAAAAACATCAACAACATGCGTGACATCTGCAGGACCACACTGCAAAAACCGGGGTGTTAAATTTAACATCTATGGTGTTGCACAATATGAATACCAAACGTGGTATAAAATTTTAACACACCTGTAAACACCAAACGAATAATTCCAAACACCAAGATCGTTGGCTTTAACACCAAGGGTGCTGAAAAATCAACACTTTTCGGGTATTCATATCGCCCAACACCCTTGGTGTCAAATTTAACACCCCAGTTTTTGCAGTGGGCGTGACATCTGCAGGACCAGTGATGCAACATGCAGTGGCATATCTAGGGATTATGACTTTCGGGGCAAACAATGAAATTCCCACCCCCACGCCAAAACTCATTGACGTAACTATAAATGCAAAGGAAAGACCATCCAAGCGGTACACTGTCTTTGCAAAATTATGCGAGGGAGCATTACGACCGAGCTTTAGAAAATTGATGCACAGTACTTGTAACCGTATAAAACCCATTTTACTAACGCAATTTGCCCAGTGGACTGGGATGGAGGGGCGCATAATTCCTATAAGGGCCCTGTCACATATTAGCATGTTAGCGTTTAGAGTCAACGTGTGCCCGGCGTAGGCCTATATGTTTCTTGTCGCGAAATTTTGCCAAAGTCCAAACACACTTAAACGCGCTCAAGCACGCTCAAATTCCAGGTCAAAAAAGTGTGAAAACTAATGACCAACGAATGAGGAACGAATGGGAATCGCATATCTAGCGTCCCAAGTTACGAATGATAGCGTGTGTGCAGCGTGAAATGGTGAAGGAGCCACTCTAGGAGGTTGTGATGTCAAAAAAGAAAAAAAAAACATCACTGTGCGTTAGCTATACTGTACACAACACGTTACTCTCAGGCTGTGATCACATAGAAGTATACTATTCGAGTATACGGTGCACGTTTTGCAGGGCACGCGTATAGCTTAAATCGAACAACGTAATTTCATCTCTCTCTTTCTCTTTTTCTCTTATGCATTTTTGCGCCCCTCATAGGTTGCGCCCGGGGCAGGTGCCCCTTCTGCCTATCCCTAGATACGCCACTGGTAACAAGAACAACACCACACGGCAAGAACTGGGGTGTTAAATATAACACCTATGGTGTTGCACAATATAGATACCGGACGTTGTGTAAAATTTAAACACCACGGGTGTTATTGGAACACCAAACGAATTAATTCAAACATCAAGGATGTTCAAACACCATGGGTGTTGAAAAATCAACACTTTTCGGGTATTCGTATTGTGTAACACCCTTGGTGTTAAATTTAACACCCCCAGTTTTTGCAATGCAACGACGACGAGACGACAGAAAACGGTTACATCGACAGCGAGCAGCAAACTCATCCACCACCATCACCGTCATACGAAAAGCAGCGATAAAAACAAAACAAAATATGTAGTGAAGTGAGATAGGATTATTAAGCATACTTTAACAAATACTTGATTGGGAAACGCAATTATAGGACACAATGATACTACTGTCCATACCGTACGCAGGGGGGGTTGTTGGTTTTTGGTGATTGTCATATACACTCTTTATCAGCTCGGTAACACTTCCCTTTTAACGAATATCACCCCCCTTTTTCGTAAAAAGGGGGTGTGTGTGAAAATGGTTGATTAAAATGATTGTTTAGTGGGTGTTATGTGGAAAGTATAATTTATGGAACCCTCCCTCCCCTCCCGTCTGATTGTCGAGTCGTAGTTTTTGCGTTACTTGGGTAAAAATTTTGGCTCTTGGGTGAATTTGGAAAACTAAATTTCGTACCCTCTCCCCCTCTCGGTCCCCCGCCTCTCGCCTCCCCCTCCCCTCCCCCCGGGTGATCGAAGTTTCGGGCGTGTTATCCTGTTGAAAAATTGGACTTGGTTTGGCAAAAAAAATTCTGTCACTACCCCTCCCCCCATGGCAGGCCGCCCCCTCCCCGCTGAGCGAGTTTTCTGCGGTCGTTGTGCTGGTTGACGGGAAAAATGGGGGAACTAGGATTTGCGCGGAAAAAACACCCCCCCCTTTGGAAAAATCCTGCGTACGACCTTATGTACTGATCATTCTGACACGATATTTTCTTGTAAGTAATGTGTGGCATTATCTTGTCATGCGGTGCAGTAACGCTTATCATAGGATAGTGAAGGGCATGGTGACGTTAAACAGTAAATTGCTTGTGTTAACGCTGACAAGCCATTTGCTTATTTCACATTAAATCAAAGTATGTGATTAGCCTCTTCTACATCAGTATGTAAGGCGAAATATTTGAACCTAAAACCTATTTCAAATTAGAGGCAATTTACTGATAACGACCCTTCTGCTTAGCGCATTTGCTAACGACCTTCTGCCAGCCGTGCGACGCAGTATCAAAAATCTCAGCTTTTGTTTTCTCTGTGTTAAATTTCTATAATGGTCATATTCTTAATGCAATCCTGATAAATGCATGATATTTCTTCTGAAATAAACAAATTCAAAACAAAAATTTTCAGTCTCGTTACATGTGCATTAAATGTACATGTATGTATAATGTTTCCAACTCATCGTGTATAATTTGGGACTTTTCTCAATCATGTAACTGCCCATTAATATACGTAATGTTTTTCTCTCCCTTTCTCCCAAGAGAGCAACTTTAGAAGTTCTCATCTTCTGACAAAACAGCAACAGGCCCTTATAGTATCCAATGCAACTAAGTTTGCCTTTATATTCCTAAATCACCCCAATTTGAACCTTCTTAAGGCATTTACTTCTTTATACCCACGGTGGCAGTTAATCGGTGATTTGTTTCAAATGACTACCTAAACTTATCAAACTTAATTTACCTCAAGGCTCAAAGTAATGTAATGATCCGTGGGTGAAATAATAATTCGGTACGTGAAAGAATAGACACTATAAAAAGAATGTTGGAAGGGGGTGAACATGCAATCGGCAGTGTAAAATTTCCATTTGACGACCGTAATGTTCGTGTTCGTAACAGCCATGTATTACACTTAATTGGTTGTTAGACACCTTAAAGCAATAATTTGCACATCAAGTAAAGCTATACGACAGTGACAAAATAAGTTTGTGCCGTATTATTTTCATGGAAAGACCCACGTCAGTAGTTTCCCCAATGTATAAATACATTTTGTTACGTCCCTCCACTCCCAACTTATAGCAATTGTGACCGCCCAGCTCCAAACCCACAAAAAGTCACAGATTATGATTCTCTGTAATAGACCAAAATATTTCATTTGGGTTGACCAACTCAAATTTTCAAAGTTTGTTTTATCTCAAAGAGATATTTTTTTTTCTCTACCCACTGTCAAACTTTGGTGACTTAAAACAAAACCAAAACTGATATATTAGCCGTTTTTCTCGAGCATATTTTTATGGACAAGCGCTTGCAGATGGTGTGCCCGAGTGAAACTAATAATAAATTAAATCTTCTTTTCTCCTTTTTTGTGTGAAATTGCACCTCCTAAATCTTTCCTCTTTTAATTACAGTTTGAATGAGCAAGGACGGTTCAATCTTAACAAGTTATATATCATTTTAAAGCCTAGAAAATACTCTTCATGACTATGTAGGAAAAATGGAAATCCATTTTGGCCCTACTTTTTTGTAGGTCTTCAGGTGGGTGGTCACAATTAATGTTTTATTTTTCTTTCCGCATATAGTGATTGGGTTTCGTAAAATTAGGAGGACCTTGATTGCACCTCACAGACGGGCAGCGGCTACTTCTCACTACTCCAACATGTATAGTATAGTGCCCTCTCTCGTCAGCTTTGTACTCGGTGCTCGCTGCAGGTTTTATACCGGTAAAAGAAGTTCAATAGGACCATAGGACAAGCATCAACATTTCTAAAACTTAATAGGAGTAACTTTATTCATATTTCCAGATTTTTTTTTTTACTCTTACCAGCGTGTTGTCATGATTTCTTTCGTTTGCTGAAAAGTAATTCAAAACCAACTGGAATTCCGCTTTAGAACTGGCAGACTTATAAAATGGTAAAAAATAGAAAAAAACAAAAGTTCAAAGACGCCTTGACAGTCAAATTGAAAAAATACAAAGATGACATCATCCACCGAGAAATCAATCCTGAGGAAAACAAAATCTTTGGCTGACATTTATCAAAATATTGGATGTTAAAGACAGAGTTCGGGATTTACACGCCAGAAAACGGCAAAATGAATGAAATCAACTCAAATCGTTCACAATGTGAAGATTAGTATAAATAAACACCTGTCATAGAACCTTTGGGTATAATACGTAGTTTTGTTGAAAATCTGGACGGTTAAATTTCAAAATTTGTAAAGTAACGAGCACGTTTCGTTAGTTCCAAAATATTGTCTGATCGGCCACCAGCCGAAGGTCACGCAGAGTTCAACAGTCAAAACCGTATAGCAGTATACGTAGTCGCCCACTGCCCTTCAGCTGGTCATGCGTACCGTGTTCTGCAATTTTAGCAAAATTTAAACTCACGGAAAGAACAATGTTCTTGCAGCATATCGTTATTAGTTTTGCTCATAAAACAATAAGCTCGTGACAAATGGATCTAAAGCTTTCAACACACCATTTGTAAGTACTTTACTACCGTTTGGTAATCATAATAGAGGGAAGTGATGGACTGGCAAATCCTGAAATCTATCTTTAATGTTACAAACATCAACTTTGAAAAAAGAACGAAAAATCAGGAATTGACTAGGGAAAATTATTCTTAAATCCAATCATCTTCACAATATATGGTGTACACCTGCGTTTTCCGCAAGGGAATTTTCTTCAAAATTTGAAAGTAATATTTTGTGTACGAGGCAAAATTGAAGGGTGTTACTGAAATAAAACAAAGAGTGATACCAACTGGAAATGAGCGTATTATTTCTAAAACTGAATAGGCCTAACTTTAATTCAAATTTCCATGATTTTTTTTTATACTTTTACCAGCAAGTTGTCATGATTTCCTTCGTCTGCTGAAATTCAAAAGCAAGTTCAAAATTCAAGCATTTCAAAACCAAGTGGAATTCCCCTTTTAAACGGGCAGACTTAGAAAATGGTGAAGAAACAGTAAAATAAATGTCCAAAGACGCCTTAGCAGTCAAATTGAGGTAATACAAAAATTGACATCATCAGCTGAGAAATCAATGCTGAGGAAAAAAACACTTCGGACGAAACTAATCAAATGAAAATAACGGGGTGTTAAAGTGAATACCCGTTAAAGTGTTAAAGCACAAGTATAATTTTGATCGAACACACATTTTTTTTTTGTCAATCTTTCACAAAGTATTGTATTGTCACCCCAGTTATTGCAAAACAACATCAAACCTTCTGAAAAATTGTTTATAGTGACAAATTATGACGTTTAAATTAAAGGTACATCTAGCGGTACGTACATTATCTTCGACCGACATTTTACATTTTGATTTATTTCTCATAAATGAAACAGTTTCAGAGTGAGCAATTTTCATTGCTAGATCATATATTGTATCTAAAAAACATAATTGCGAAGAATTTCATTTGTTACCATTTACTAAAACTATACGGTTGCCCATTACAGTGTTAAATTTAATTTCTTGTGATGTTAAAGGTATGTGGCTGATTACGTGTAGTGCTGTTTTATTTTTGAAGGAATATTTTGGAAGTGATGTCAAATAGGATTGATCTGCTTCTTTAAGATCATCTTAAATGTATTAGGAGTAATTTTATATGCAATATATGTAATAAAATGCAATATGTAATATACGTAATATATTGAATCGTGTGCAATTTGGTAATGCTACGAAACGTGATTACTTTTTTTTAATAAACCATGAATAATAATAATAATAATAATAATAATAATAATAATAATAATAATACACTTCTGCTGCTGCTACTACTACTACTACTACTACTACTACTACTACTACTACTACTACTACTACTACTACGACTACTACTACTGAATTATATCCAGAGCGTTCAATTTCAGCATCACATCTGGTGTGTATTATCATGGGTGCTAAATCTAACACGCCGATATTTGCAGTGTAGTGTTGTATGCTCATTTCATCCCGTCATCCATGCTGAGGAAGACAACTCTGGCCGACACTAATTAAAAACCAGAGTGCAAAATTTGTTACCCTAGGTATTTCCCAATATACTATTAAATTGAGTAATCTAAGTGTTAAAACTAATACTCTTGATGTTTGGAGCGATCCTTTTGGTGTTTGGTGTTTAAATGATATCCAGAGTGTTCAACTTCAACGTCCAATCTGGTGTCAGTATAAATTTGGTATTATCTCGGGTGCTTAATTTAATACTCCAGTGTTTGCAGTGTAGCGCTGTAGCCCCCTCCATATAAACGTGGATTGAAGCAGTGTATACCTCATATCCAGCTTCAAATAACCAGGGAATGGGAATTCAATCTCAAAAGTTAAGTCCCCTTCACTGACGCTTCATGTATGAGGTCATGACCTAAATATCTGCGATTTTCGTCCGATTGAAGGTGAATTGTTTCGCGCTTCGCGAGAAACCTGTGATTTTTTTTGAGTAGCCCATTTTCTTTTGTTCAGCATCGTCCGACAAAATAAGAGTCCGGAAATTGTAATTTAGCCAGCGTGTTCAACGTAACATAAAACTGGCGTTTCTAACAGTTGAAGGCATCGTATAACAATATTTCCTTTTAACAAAACTGTGAGCTACATGATTCCCCATGCTACCAGTGTCTTTGATAAGGTCTAAAAATGAAGCCCTGAAAAAATTACATTTCAAAATGATAATTAAGTGCTTTAAAAGAGTAAAAGTCATTGAAAGACTATTCCCGTCCCCCCATAGACTGCTGTGTTGCAGAATTTTCATCGGCGAGAATAATTAATGTGCCAGTTTTTATCTGTACATATTTTCCAAGTGACAGCATAACTATCTGAACTTTTGTGTTCTAGGGTGTTTATTTGTCCATTCAAACACTTTCAAATATATCAGATAGCAAAGTTTGACTATCATTTAAATGGGGCTTCCACAATGTTATACAGTGTCTTTAAATTAAGTGGAGACTAGGAACGAGATATGTCGACTGTGGTTTATGGAGAATTGGTATTATACTGAAATCATGTCGTCTCCAAAGGGATTATTCGACTCTTCTTTTTCTCCTCATCCAAAAATCACCTCTTTTCTTTCGAGTCAGTAACTCAGGCAACCAAATCCAAACTTCATTTTCATCACCCGGTTTTGCGCCCCTTCTGCAATTAGACAATGGCGTAGTTTCTGACAGGGGTGCCTCCTTGGAGAAATTTAATGTGATATCCGTAAGCTTAACATCGATCACAGCAGCAGATAAGAGTTGTTTTAATTTGAAATCTTGGAAGACACGCTTTACTCAGTTTTTATCGTCCCCACGTGAATCAAAAACGTCCGTCACGTACAGAGTGGCACCTAAAATGTCAAATGTAATCAAAATCTTGGAGCCAATTCGCGGTAAAACATGGATTGGATTTCAATTTCATCAACCATTAATGTAGTCGGATGTAAAAGCTTGAGGTAAATAGATGGTATCAATAACACATCTCGCTTTGCCCGAGATCACATTTGTCTTCGTGGTGTAATAATAATTACTGCCGATATCGAGTTCACGGTTGAGATCTATACTTAACTCCGCGCTTTTACATTAAAGGTCAGTGACATGATTGGGAGAAATAAAAATGCTTCTCGAACCAAACTGGTTGAAAGATATATCAATGGATACACCAGCTGGAGTGTATCTCCTGCCTGGAAGGATTTATCTTAAAGTTGCTTACCTAAGCTGAATCAAGCATGAACACACTAGCATTTTGTTTCTCTCGAGCCTCGATAGAAAAAGACCCCATAGAGAGCTACACAACAGATTTGTCTAACACAAGGCTTTCTGATGCAAGTTATGTTAAAACGAATCAACTACTGACTACCAAATTTTCTTAGTAGAATTCTTGCACACTTTAATTGATTCTCGAATAGTTCAACCCAAGTTGAGGACTATCCCCAATCATGTCATTTACATTTAAGATATGGGCTATGAAAGAAATGCATATCATTGTAATTATCAAAAGTAGTAGTGTTATGATTTCTTCTTCTTCTTCTTCTTCTTCTTCTTCTTCTTCTTCTCCATCATCCCTTTCTTCTCCTTCTCATTCTTCTTCTTCTTTTTCTTCTTCTTCTTCTTCTCCATCATCCCTTTCTTCTTCTTCTCCTTCTTCTTCTTCTTCTTTTTCTTCTTAAGTAAATACTTTTCTCGCTTCTGAGCAAAAATAAATAGATAAATAAATAGATAGATAGATAAATAAATAAATAAAAATAAATATGTGATCTTGATCTTGATCTGTGATCTATGATCAAATAAACTATTCTATTGTCGGATATTAGGCAATTATATTCCCCGATGGAAATATTTTTTATACATTGTAACATAATTAGAGCAATGCAGAAACCTGTATTATTTTGTATACTTCATAATATTCAAACTTTACATGAACAATTTTACTCTTTAAAAAGTAACGGGAATAAATAGTTCATATAAATAGTTTATACCCATTAACTAATAAAATCCCTCAAAAAGTTCTGCAATTAACTCAACTTTGAGCGCTTATATCTCTCTTGGTATTATAGTATGATTCTTGATATTGGAATAATAATTGAAAAGCCTGTTTACCTTTTCTTTACAATGATACCTCATTTGCTATGATTATGGATTCATGGAATGTGCAAGACATTTTAATAAGGGGCCAAGTCAAAGTGAAAAGCTGTAAAAATGCACACTAGTTCAGCAGGCATTTGTATGGAGAGTGAATTGTGTTTAATGATGTTGTTATGGTTTTTAGTGAAGTGTCATGTATTGACCGATGGAGGGGATCTTGCAAAATTGTCAGAATCCTAATGAAATTAAAACACAGTGATAATTTTACAATTACCCACTTAAATCTCATTTCATATTCAAAACAAAATATGAAAGCAACACATAACACTTCATTAAATACCATAACATCATTAAAAACAATCCACTCTCCATACAAATGAATGCTGAACTGGTGCTGATAATATTGGATTTTGCAGATTTCACGTTTGACTTGGCCCCTAATTAAAATGTCTTGCATATTCTATGAATCCATAGTCATAACAAATGAGGTATTATTGTAAAGGAATATAAACAGGCTTTTCAATGATACCAATATCAGGAATTATACTATAACACCAAGAGAGATATCAACACTCAAAGTTGAGTTGCAGAATTTTTTGAGGGGTTTACATGCCGTATAGGCAATCGATTTCACGAGTGACATCACCCCAAAAGGGGTAAGAATTACGTTTATTACTCCAAATTCACTCTTTTGTGACTCTTTAATGATTCACACCTTAAAAGTACCTTTTCACTCTTTAGAAGAAACTTTGTGGTTACAATTTTATTTGGAAATATATCAAGTACAATGGGATGAAAATTCTTAAAGTTATGACTTATTAATTGAAATTTAAATACGTATTTGAATTGCATTATCAAAACACCTCAGATGTGTTTTGATAATACTATTTGAATACCCACTGAAATTTCATCAGATGGACACCCACTTTATTGTAATATACCCTCCCTACCCAAAAGTATTGCAACATACAGCATAACGCATGCATTTTACGTTTAAGGGGTCTTTCTGTAATGATGTCCTAATATGTTTATTATTGGAAAATAGCAAATTATTTGAAAAGACATCAATGAATATTGTTTCTCGTTTCTTCTCCAAGGTGGAGAGAATATCAGATGCAGGCGCGCCCACGACAGAGGGGCTGGAACATAAAATTTAACACTTTTTCGCCTCCCGTAGGGGTGGGGTGTTAATTCATACTGGCATCGTAATTCAGTGTTACATTACCAATGAAACGGTTTTGATGGTTTGGATAGACTTCCTGCAAACAACAAATGTCAATATGTTCCTCTGAAGGGGTCTCAGAAAGAAGACCACACCCATCAAAGACGGAAGCGACGTCCTATCTTCATAAGATAGCAGTAAGGAGGAAACGCCCCATATCTTAAATAAGGCCTTTTCAAGTTATGATTTCTTATTGTTTCTCAATTCTAAAGGCAGTTTATAATTGTAAACATCTTAAAATTCACTGTCATGAGACCTCTCAGTACAATTGGATATAATGATGCGAAAAGAACGCCATCATCTTTAATTAGTAGCCTTATCCCCCTTGTCACTGTCTTATGAATATAGGAGGTCACTTTCGTCTTCGAGGGGTGTGGTCTTCTTTCTGAGACCCCTTCAGAGGAACATATTGATATTTTTGGTTTGCTGGAAGTCTTTCCAAACCATCAAAACCGTTTCATTGGTAATATGAAACCGAATTACTATGCTAGTGTGAATTAACACCCCAACCCCTATAGGGAGGCGAAAAAATGTTAAATTCTATGTTCCAGCCCCTCTGTAGTGGGCGCGCCTGCATTTGATAATCTCTCCGCCTTGGAGAAGAAACGAGAAAAATATATTCATGGATGTCTTTTCAAATAATTTGTTATTTTCCAATAATAAACGTAATTAGGAAATCATTATAGAAAGACCCCTTCAACGTAAAATACATGCGTTATAGTGTATGTTGCAATACTTTTGAGTAGGGAGGGTAATAAACACTACACAAAAAATAAGTTCCCCCTTTTCGAAAATTCCATAACTTTTTAACGAAATAATTTTGAGCAGAATAATTTGGCAGGAGTGCTTCTGCACTCATTGACTAACTTCTGTGTGAAAATGTGATTGATCCGTCAAGTCATGCATGAGTGAGCACGTAATAAAGGCAAAAATGTCACTTTTCAAAAGTCACAAGGGTCATTTTTAGGGATTTGTGATGCAGGATTTTGGCAAATTCTGTTTCTATTGAATGATTAAGCGCTATTTATGTTAATCAGCTATCGTTTGACCCCCTAACATTTTTTTGGCACTTTTCACATATTTACGCATAAGTGAGCTCAATTTAACAATTTTCATCAATCCTCAATTTTGAAATTGTAAAATCCATTAAGTTTATTGAAAAAAGTAAAATCCGATATTTTTCAGCAAAGTGTATCTTTACACGTTGTATGGACATAAGAGGTTGTAATCATGTCAGGGTTCAGTGAGCACACTTTATAAATAAAGCAAAAAATACCATTATTTACCATTATTTTGGCATAAGAGATGACTCCTGTGACTTTTGAAAAGTGACGTTTTTGCCTTTAATTCATGCTCACTCATGCATGGCTTGACGGATTAATCTTATTTTCACACAGATGTTAGCAAGAGTGTGGAAATGTTCCTGCCAAGTTATTTTGCTACAACTTATTTCATTAAAAAGTTATGGTATTTTGAACAAGGGGGAACTTACTTTTTGTGTAGTGTTTACATGTACTGTGGGTAACACGTACAGTACTCAAGAAAGCACTGATGGATGTTCTTGAAACTTGGCGTAATTATGTATCGTTATAGATAGGAGTGATTAAATCCTGGGGTCAAAAGGTCTAGGTTATAACTAATTGACTGTCGATGAGTCAAATTTGACCTGTGTTTTTTTCTTTTCCAAATCACTTCAGGTTGGCAGAGATACAGCGGATAGCACCAAAGATAAGATTTTGAAGCAGGAGATGCCCCTAGCTCTGAACAGAGTGGAGACAGCTTCCAAACAGCTCTATGATGCGGCTGAGGTCCTCAAAGGAGATGCTAGCTCAGTCACCGGAAGGAGAAACCTGATAGATGGTGCTAGAGGTGATGATGATGATAAAAAGAATGGTGGTGATGATGATGATGATGATGATGTTGATGGTGATGGTGATGGTGGTGTTAGTGGTGGTGATTGTGATGATGATGGTGATGATGATGGTGGTGGTGGTGATGATGATAATGATGATGATGGTGATGATGTTGTTGATGATAGTGATGATTGTGATAATGATCCATGGATGAAGATAATGATGATGGTTATAACGATATTGATCATATTTCATGACCACATCCATAATGTAAATAGCAGAAGTATTGTGTATATGTATGACTGTGAAAGTGATGCCTTGCCTTTGATTTATTGTCAACCCTGATATGTTTTATTTCAGGAATCCTGGGTGGCACCTCTGACCTCCTGTTGACCTTTGACCAGTCAGAGGTCAGGAAGATCCTGATGGTAGCCAAGGGTGTCTTGGAGTATTTGGCTGTGGCTGAAGTGGTGGAGGTCATGCAAGACCTTGTCACATTTGTGAAGGTAATATCAATTTTCCTCTTTTGTTTTTTGTTTTTTATTTTGGGGAAGGGTGGATTTTTTTTTTAATCCTCATCTTTTTAGTTCGCATGTCAGTGAGCTAAATACAAATTTTGATTGCTTTTTGCCAGTTGTCTGTCGTTCATCATGCATCGTTCATCAGTGGTAAAATTTATCCGTTTTGATCTTGACAACAAATGATTGGATTTTGACCAAACTTGGTAGATATAATCCTTAGGGGGAGGGGATTCAATGTTCCTCAAATGGCAGGAAGATCCTGATGGTAGCCAAGGGTGTGTTGGAATACTTGGCTGTGGCCGAAATGGTGGAGGTCATGCAAGACCTTGTCACATTTGTGAAGGTAATACAGTGGTCTCCGGATAATGGGGTAACATTTAAAGGGGTACTCCTGTTAAATAGGTCAAATTTACCAAAACAATTCTTATACATGTTTCTCACTGAAATTTTCTCCATATAATACGGAACTCCTGTTAAATAGGTAAAAAATAGCTTGCAAATGCCTACTTCATTAAACGGAGACCACTGTACCAATTTCTTCTTTTTTTGGTGGGGGGGATAGGGGATTTAATTTTTGTTAGTTCTCGTCTTAGCTATTTCGAGTGCTTTTTGTCTGTCGTCCGGCATTCATCATGCACTTTTCACATTTTCATCTTCTTTGAAACTCATAGGATGTCTTTGGCTGTGGATCATCCATATAGGAAGGGGATGTAAAGTTTTTGAAATGGTTCATTAGTGTCTATACAATTAATGTACTCACTAGGGGCACCACATGGAGGCTGCTTGACCTCGGGTGAGTGTCATAATTCTTGTTACAGCATATCAATTGATGGAGTTTATGTGGATCATCTATGTCCACATGGCAGAATCATCTGTATGGGAAGGGGATGCAAAGTTTTTCAAATTATTCATGTACAAATATCCCATATAACACCATACAGAGGCTGCGTGAACTCGGGTGATCGTCATGCACAGTGGGTCATCTGCATGTGCACATCACAAGCCCACTAATCACTGACATTCATTGTTTGTCATTCCCTGTCTATCAATCCCAGAATCTGACCCCCGGAATGACCAACCTGTCCAACAAGGTGACCAGTCGTAGCAAGGAGCTGACCCACGTGGCTCATGCCAACGGTCTGATGAAACACAACGATAACCTGAAGAGGACTGCCCCCATCCTCATCTCATCTATCAAGATCTTCGTCACGACGTTGCAGAAGGGAGGTATGTCTAGAGCAACACAGGGGTAGCGTCATGGTGGGGGCGGGGGGGGGGGGGGGGTTAGGCTGGTGAGCAGAGAGGGTGGCCGCCCTCTAGAATTGTCAAAATTCAGAAAATTATGGGGCTTCACAGTGTAATTCATGAAATTTAGGTCTTTTTGATATTTTTGCCATCCGTACAATTTTTCTATGTGCGCATCATCCCTCCCTCCCCCTCCCCTCCCCTCCCCCTCCCCTCCCCTCCCCCTCCCCTCCCCCACATCATTTCCTGGGCTGGTGAGCCGTATGGGCATACCATTTTCTTTGATGAAGGCCATAATTTTCTGCCAAGATTCTCGGGTAAAACTACAAGAGTAGAATGGTTGATTTTCATGAAACTTGACTGAAGTGTTCATGACCATAGACAAAGTGATCAATATTTGGGGTCAACAGGTCAAAGGTCACAGCCATTATTGTGTAGTATGCAGTCAACATCAGTACTGTGGGCAACATGATGTACAGAAATGTCTCAAGAAGCATCTAGATGGATTTTCACGAAATCTGGTGTAATTATATGTCAAATGATAAGAGGGGTGATCAAGGTCTAATGACACAGGTCACATTGTGTAATATGCAGTCAATATACATGTACTGTGGGTAACACGTACAGTACTCAAGAAAGCACTGATGGATGTTCTTGAAACATGGCGCAATTAATATGTATCACTATAGATAGGAGTGATTAAATCCTGGGGTCAAAAGGTCTAGATTATAACTAATTGACTGTCGATGAGTCGAATTTGACCTGTGTGGGTTTTTTTTTCCAAATCACTTCAGGTTGGCAGAGATACAGCGGACAGCACCAAAGATAAGATTCTGAAGCAGGAGATGCCCCTAGCTCTTAACAGAGTGGAGACGGCTTCCAAACAACTCTATGATGCGGCTGAGGTCCTCAAAGGAGATGCTAGCTCAGTCACTGGAAGGAGAAACCTGATAGATGGTGCTAGAGGTGATGAAGATGATAAAAAGGATGGTGGTGGTGATGATGATGATGATGATGATGATGGTGATGGTGATGGTGATGGGGATGATGATGATGATGATGATGATGATGATGATGATGATGATGATGATGATGATGGTGATGGTGGTGTTAGTGGTGGTGGTTGTGATGGTGATGGTGGTGTTAGTGGTGTTGATGATGATGATGATGATGATGATGATGATGATGATGATGATGGTGATGGTGATGGTGGTGTTAGTGGTGTTGATTGTGATGATGATGGTGATGATGGTGGTGGTGGTAGTAATGATGATGATGATGGTGGTCATGATGTTGTTGATGATTGTGGTGATTGTGATAATGATCCATGGATGAAGATGATGATGATCAATTTCATGACCACATCCATAATGTAAATAGTATCAGGGTTCCCAGCCCATCAGGGAAATCAGGAAAAACTGTTTTACTTTTTTCCAGTCAGGGAAAAGTCGGGGAATTTGATAAAAATGCTTTAAATCAGGGAAAAGTCAGGGAATTTTGATTGGCCCAAAAATCAGAAGTTGTCAGTCAGACTCTGACAGTGTTTTATACTGCAAATAGTTCACTGCAACATCATAGAAAACATGTGAAACTGGTAATGAGTTGAGATGATTATCATGGAATTTGGAGACTTAATCAGGGAAAAATCAGGGAATTTTGTTTTCTCGAAATGCTGGGAACCCTGTAGTATAAGTATTGTGTTTATGGAAGACTGTGAAAGTGATGCCTTGCCTTTGATTTAGAAAAGTATCATTAACCCTGATACGTTGTATTTCAGGAATCCTGGGAGGAACCTCTGACCTCCTGTTGACCTTTGACCAGTCAGAGGTCAGGAAGATCCTGATGGTAGCCAAGGGTGTCTTGGAGTATTTGGCCGTGGCTGAAGTGGTGGAGGTCATGCAAGACCTTGTCACATTTGTGAAGGTAATACCAATTTGTTTTCTTTTGTGTTTTTATTTTTATTTTTGGGGGAAGGGTGGATGTGTTTTTAATCCTCAGCTTTGTAGTTCACCTGTAGCTGATTTTGACCAAACTTGGTAGATATAATCCTTACGGGGAGGGGATTCAATGTTCCTCAAATGGCAGGAAGATCCTGATGGGAGCCAAGGGTGTATTGGAATATTTGGCAATGGCTGAAGAAGTGAAAGTTATACAAGACCTTGTCACATTTGTGAAGGTAACACCAATTTTTTTTTCTTTTGTTGTATTTTTTTTTTTTTGGGGGGGGGGGTAAGGGTGGATGTTTTTTGTTAATATTCATCGTTTTAGTTCACCTGTCAGTGAGCTACATGCAAATTTTGATTGTTTTTCGTTCGTTGTCTGTCATTCATCATGCATTGTTCATCAGTGGTAATATTTATCCATTTTCATCTTTAAAACATATGATTGGATTTTGACCAAACTTGGTAGAAATGATCCTTACGGGCTAGGGATCCAATGTTCCTCAAATGGCAGGAAGATCCTGATGGTAGCCAAGGGGGTCTTGGATGACTTGGCTGTGGCTGAAGTGGTGGACGTTATGCAAAACCTTGTCACATGTATGAAGGTAACCCCAATATTTTTTATTTTTTTTATTTGATTTTTAGCCAACATAAGCCAAAGGCTCAAGTGAGCTGTTGCAGAGATGCCTACCTTTCTGTTTTTGCCTCATTTTTTATGTTTTTCATTCCTTGTCCATCAATCCCAGAATCTGACCCCCGGGATGACCAACCTGTCCAACAAGGTGACCAGTCGTAGCAAGGAACTGACCCACGTGGCCCATGCCAACGGTCTGATGAAGCACAACGATAACCTGAAGAGGACTGCCCCCATCCTCATCTCATCTATCAAGATCTTCGTCACAACGTTGCAGAAGGGAGGTATGTCTAGAGCAACACAGGGGTAGCGTCATGGGTGGGGGGGGGAGGGTGGGGGGGGGGGTAGGCTGGTGAGCAGAGAGGGTGGCCGCCCTCTAAAATTTTCAAAATTCAGAAAATTATGGGGCTTCACAGTGTAATTCATGAAATTTAGGTCTTTTTGATATTTTTGCCATCCGTACAATTTTACTGGTTTGTTGCCTCTGGAGCAACATAATGTCAACTTTCCTTAAAGGGCAGTGAAACCCAGACACCTAACTGTTCAGATGGTAGAGAACAAGAAAAAAAAATTGTGAAAATTTGAGCAAATTTGACTGAACCATTCAAGGGTTACAAGGTATGATTGTGTTTATTTAATAGTTTATTTTTAGCTCTTTTTGAAATTTTCACCTTCCTGCTGGAGCAAACTTAATGTCAACTTTTCTTAAAGGGCAATGAAACCCAGACACCTACATGTATCTGTTCAGATGGTAGAGAACAAAAAAAAATGGTGAAAGTTTGAGCAAATTCGACTGAACTGTTCAAGAGTTACAAGGTATGATTGTTTAAATTTTATTTAATCCTTATTAGAGAGAATTTTTAAATTCATTTGGCAAATCTACAAATTTTTTAGATGACAGTGTACTAAACTCCCCATCAGATTTGTATACACATTTCAGGCTGGAAAGATTTATTTTTAAAGTTTTTAATTGATGAGAAACAAGTATTAATTTACCAGTATTCAATTAATCTCCGCTTCTGATAGAAAGTGATCTCATAGAAAGCTACACAACAAATTTCACTTTCACAGTATTTTCTAATTATAACTGTACAATAAAGAGGAAGTTTCACTTTGACAGTATTTTCTAATTATAACTGTGCAACTAAAGAGGGAATGCATGACTGCGAATTTCAAAGATTGATTTCACGATTTGCAATTCCATCACTTCCCTTCATTATCATACTAAATGGCGTGTTGAAAGTATGAGATCCACACGTCATGAATTTGTTGTTCTATGAGAAAAATTAATAACGATATGCTTTGTTCTTTCCGTGAGTTTAAATTTTGCACAAATTCAGAACTCGGTTATGTGTATGTTTGCACGACCAGCGGAGCACACTGATGGGTTAAACGGCTAAATTCCGCGCGAACTTCGGCTAACGGCTGATCAGACAATTTTGGAACTAACAGAACGGCCCGTGCATGTGCTCGTCACTGCAAATTTTGGAGTTTAAGTGTCCAGATTTTCATCAAAATTATGCATTCTATGGAAAGGTTCTATGAGAGGTGTTTATTTATACTAATGTTCACACTGCGAACGATTTGAGCTGATTTCATTCATTTTGACGTTTTCTGGCGTGCAAATCCCGAACTCTATCTTTAACTGCAGAAACTTTAAACAGACTTGATTCTGGGAGTATTGTATCCTAAATTGAGGACTACTTCCAATTTTTCCATTTCCCTTTAACTCTTAACATGCCAGAGTTTCAAACCTCTATGGACTTTATGTGTATTATTTGGTGCAGATCTGCAACTTTGGCACATTACGAGTTTACAAAGACAGCATGTTTGGTCTTTCATGATGTGTACTATAATTATTGATATTTGGGTGATTTCAAATTTTGTGTTGGCATTAGTGTAAATACCCATCAAGAGCCGTTACAACCAGCTAAAAAACTGACCCAGATTATCTACTAGTATCAACACTGCAATCGATAGCTTGACACTATAAATATTGCACTGCAATCGATAGCTTGACACTATAAATATTAACACCTGTGTGATGTCACCCGTCACAAACCCCCTTGTTTAGAAAACAACATCACAAATGCCATCAAATCAATCAAATGTAATTTTACCACAATATTGTGGCCATCGGCTAGTATTAGATAGATAGATAGATAGATAAATGGTTTATTGAAATAAAAGTCTCTCGTGGCTTTCGCTGAATTGCAGATTATGCTCGGAACAGTTCATTTAAGTCACTAACACTAGCAACCCAGCTCAGTTTACTATATTCACAACACCATTCTACCATAAGTGCATCATGATATGATCGTACCAAAGTTTGGTACGAACGCTCAGGTTGTGTTAAGATAACGTATCACTGCCCTTCAACAAAGTTTTTAGTCATCCTGGTCTTGATAAGTCTGGTCTTGACTAAATCTTTCCGTGATTTTTTGCAGAGTATACAGCAAAAATTATTGACGACTTTGAGCAAGTTTTCTTATCATAACGTGTCGGTCGATGGGAGGTGTAGAAGAATCGTAATCGGGATAGTGTGAAGATAAACACAGGCATGAATCAAAATTTGAAATCACCCATTCTACAATAATTGGTGAATTTGATCGTGCTAGTTTTGTATGGGTTAGGGAATTTCTGGAAAGTCAGGGAATTTGAAAATACTTTTTCCAGAAGCAAAAGCATCAGGAAAAGACAGCAAATTCATCAATTTCTTGTGGAAAATCAGAAAATCAAGTATTGAAGATATTTTTAAATGACTCCTGATTGGGAGTTTGCTACGGTAGTATTGTGATGAATGATGATGTAATTTTCCTCCCATTTAAAAATTGTGTTTGGGATTTGAAAGTCCATTACTTCCCTTCTTTATCAATATCAAACGGTAGTTAGTAATTACAAATGGTGTGTTGAAAGTTTCAGATCCATACGTCATGAATTTGTTGTTTTTTGAGAAAGACTAATAACGATATGTTACCAGAATATTGTTCAATCCGCGAGTTTAAATTTTGCTCAAATTGCGAATCGCGGTTATGTGCACGTTCACATGACCAGCGGAGCACACTGATTGGTAAAACGGCTAAACTCCGCGCGACCTTCGGCTAACGGCTGATCGGACAGTTTTGAAACACCCCGTGCACGTTAACGTCACTGTCAATTTTGAAGTTTAAATGTCCGGATTTTCACCAAAACTACGTATTCTACCCAAAGAATCTGTGACAGGTGTTTAATAACTAATGTTCACATTGTGAACGATTTGAGCTGATTTCATTCACTTTGCCGTTTTCTGACGTGCAAATCCAGTGCTCTGTCTTTAAAAAATGTAATAGTGGTCATGGAAATTTACAGTTCCTACTCTAGAAAGTAATGGGGTATCAAAGAATTTTGAAAATGTGAAGCCCTTTCAGAAATCTTTATCCTTTCGTTTAAATTCCCCAGGTGTCGGTCGCGTGGAGGCGCAGAAGAATCGCAACTACATCATCGGTCGGATGTCACATGACGTCAACGAGATCATCCGAATCCTGCAGCTGACCTCAGCGGAGGAAGATGATTGGTCGATGGACGACCTGACCGTCATGAAGCGGTCCCTTCTCAACATCTCTAACCAGATGGACAAGGCCAAGCAGTGGCTGGGAGACGAGAAAGCCGAACCGGGTGGCTTGGGTGAGTCTAGACTACAGAGTAGTCAAGTACTTTGTTTTAAATTTGAAGCGCTAATTTCTCTAAATGTAACCCCAAAAAAGATTTGTCGCTCAAGCAATCGTTGAGAGAAGAAAAAGCCAAACGGAATTTGTTCAAATTTGAAGCACTAATTTCCTTAAAGAGTAAACAAAAACAAACAAACAAACAAACCTTGAGGCTTGGGTGTGTCTTAGCAATTGACTAGTTAAGTCATTATATCCCCTGTCAATCAAAGTTTGAAGGGGGTAAAGAGTCGGCGTGTGGTCAGTCAGTTGGTCGCTCGTTGCAGTTCCTGCGATCAAACTCCTTCAGTTTTTAAGCAATGCTTATCAAATTTGGCCCCAACCTTGTTCTTGAGGTGAAAACGTGCAAG
>JZLH01S0146924.1:0-14209 GCA_001188425.1 Eucidaris tribuloides | reverse complement strand
CCCCAGGCTGGGAACGCGAAATTGGAATACTAGTTATTTTGCATGATATCTTGTATAAAGTTTATGAAAGCACTTGTTCTCGTGAATATGTTCGGTCGGTACGGCGCTCCGCAAGACTCGCCGGCTGACACTACCCCGATAGAGTACCACGAGCCATTGACCTCCGCCACGAGTGGTCCGCCACTGTCACCCTATGTAGAAAACATGCAATGATTCAAACAAACAAACAAAAGCATGACAAGTTTTATACTAAGTACAAGAATTTTTTGTATTTATCAAACAAAAAACAACAACAAAATGGTGTCCTTACTTGCAGATCTCTGTTACTTGCAGAAGATACAGTCAAATCAGTACATGTATTGTCACCAGTTTCATTAAAAAAAAATCACTGTAGACATGATAGTGATATGCATACAAAGATTATTATGAAAAAAAACCGACAATGATGATGATGATGATGATGATGATGATGATGATGATAGTGATGGTGATGATGATGATGGTGATGATAACGATGATGATGATGTTTAATATAATAATTATAGGCCTGTTATGAGACATCGGCAATGAAAAACGGGGGTGGAATCATTAAACCCTACTACACTATTCTCATTTTCCTTTTATTCCACTTTATTTTTTTTTTTAGATCTACACTCTTAGAAAAAAAGGTGCTGATTACAAAACCTCTTCTTGTCCCGTATATGGAAACTTTTAAGGTTTTTCAAAGAAGCAAAAAAGGGGGGTTCTAAATGGTTCTTTAGAACCATTTTGGTTCTACAATTAAGGAACCATTTAGCGATTCTTTATACACCCTTCAGGGTTCTTGATGGTATAAAGAACCCTATACAAAAACAGGGTTCTTTATACTATCGAGTATCGAGAACCCCTTAGATTGTAAAAAGAACCCTGTAAGACTAACGATGGTTCTGAAGAACCATTTGGAACCCTTTTTTGCTTCTTTCAAAAATTTAAACGGTTCCAAATACATGAATACGGGACAAGGAGTGGTTCCAATCAACACCTTTTTTCCATGGGTGTAGAGAGTGTTTGGTTTTTACTTTTGCAAAAGCGTTATTTGAAAATTCCCCCTTGGTACACTGTAAATATAATATCCACTTTAATAAACACTTTTCTTTAACAGTTATCTTCATAAACATGCACTTGAACACGTTTATTTGGAAATCATGAACACGTTTAGTTATCGTTTAGAAATTCTGTGTATCATCTAGGATATGATATCAAAAGTGTATATTTATTTATGGAACACTTTGTAAACACTTGAACACGTTTGATATGAAATCATAAACACGGTCAAGTGTTTAGGTGTTGAAAATCATGAACGCGTCAATAAACATTTTTATGAACTCCTGAACACTTAAGTGTTAAGATAAAATATTTGTTGATGCGTTCATGATTATCAACACTTAAAACATTTAAACGTGTTGAAGTGATGGCTTAGTGAATAAAGCGTCCGTCTCACGTGTGGAAGGTCGCGGGTTCGAGCCCCGACCGGGTCATACCAAAGACTTTTAAAAATGGTAACTTCTGCTTTCTAGCCAGGAGCTCGGCATTCTAGAACAGAGAAGGGTAATCTGGTATTAATAACATTTGTTATACAGGGCCCGCTGGAAGAGCAGTTCATCAGACTGAAGTGGCTACCCTGGGTAAATAAGACGTTATTATTATTTATTGGTATCATAAGTGTTTATGGAGAGATACAAAAAAGTGTTTATAAAAGTGTTATGTCTGTGGTATAAAGGTGTGGTATATAGGTGTACTTACGAAACAAGTGCTGATGTAGCCATTGGCATACCCTGCACAGAGTGCTGTGTCAATGACTGGCTTAGCCGTCTGTCGTTTACAGTAGTCGAGGGGGACGGTCGGTATGCGTGCCACTTGTAAATCGGGGGGATTATCACCTGAATGGCGGAGATTATACAGAAAAAAACTATTTTTTTTTCCTTTTACAAATGTTAAATTCCGTTTTTCTCCGTTTTATAAATGTCAAATTCCTTATTTTTTCGCGTTGTAAGTTTGCAATTTTCCGACTTGAAATTTTGTTGGAAAAAAAAATACAAATAACGTCAAGCTTACTAGGCCCACGGGGGGTTTGATTCGGGTTTGGGGACAAATGTGCAGGTAAAGCAGGATTTCTTTGGCTTTATTAGGCATCTTAGTAAATTAGTTTAGTTTTATTCAATTGATATTAATTAATTTTACTTTGAGGGGAGGGGGATTTCTAGGCATGAGTTTTTCATTTTTGATAGAATGCTGTTTTCCGCGTTGTAGGGTTGTACCTCATTTTCCGTGATTTCCGCGGAAAATCCGCAACGCGGAAAACTTCGTCATGGACAAAAGTTTGGAATATTTTTATTTCTTTGCATAGCCCTATTTTTAACGTGCAGATTTCTTACGATTAATGAGCAATCACCCTTGCAAAACAGATCATTACCAAGTTCAAAATGAGCTCTACTCAGGGGTGGATCATTATTTTAGGAGGGGAGAAATCCGTCGAAAAATTTTGCCTACCAATAAATAGTTTTTACTGACCAAACTGCAAGCCAAACAGCGTCCGACAAGCGGAGGGTAGGGGCCGACGACAAAAAAGCATTTTTTGCTCGCCAAATGGTTTGTTTACGGCAAAACAGTGCAAAAAAACAATCAACACGATATTTTCGAAAAACACTATAAAATTCCTGTAATTTAATAAGTTTGGAAAAAAAATAGAGGCGACCGCCTCCCCCCGACCCCCTGTGGCGCTGCCCCTGGCTTTTCTTCAGGACAAAGAAACATGTTATTGATATGATTGAAAACTGCATTTGGTAGAAAAAACATATTCCAAACTTTTGTCCGTGACTGTCACAAAAAATGTGCAGGTGAGAAGCGCTCTCTTTGCTGATTAGAAATACAAGATTATTGTGTCATGATCTGATAGTTACAGCATCGTCAAAAGCATAGTCTTAGCTTTCAATTACTATTGATTCTGTTCAATTTGCTTGTTTTAATCTTGAGATATGAATATTTAAAAACGAAATGATAAAATCACAATTGTGCCACTTTTACTGCAGTCCCTATTAAAGGTGGCTCAATTGTGATTTCACCCTTTTGTTGTTTTCAACATTAATGTCGAGATTAAAATTGAAGAGAAGTTAGAGAACAAATGGCATTTGAAAACTAACGCTATGTCCTCGACGTTGATGTGAACATCAAATTCAAATTGCTTGTGCACACGTTTGTTACATTGAAGAAAATTAAATAATCTTTCCGACGGTACCATACTACTCGGAAAGGGTAGAAATAATAGATCAAACTCAGACTTTGAAACTTTTTGAGGAGTTTGTATCAAAATCATTGAACGTAAATTAAGAACAGCAAAATATCTGTCTATGGTGATACATACTTTAGCCAAGTTTCATGAGCATCCATCCATTCATTTCAATTACTAAGCGATCTTTTACTTTCTTCATGGTCTAGAGATTTACAACACAATGGTAAACTGGAACTAAAACCGTCGTTTTTGGCACATTTTTGCCATTATGATTGTAACAAATCTACAAGCTTTATATACTACTGAAACGAGATTTATGATAATCAAAGGTTTCTCTTTAAGGTTAGATCAAAATATGTGACCGAAGTCAATGTTATGACACGGGGAATTGAGTCTAAAGACTTCCTTTTTGGTAAAAAAAAATCTCGTGAAAGATCCCCGTTATTCTCATTTTTTTTCTGACTTTGCCGCTTCATAAAATGAAAGTGCGAGATCTATAAATATATTGAAGATGAGGATATGTGTAGCGGGAAATCTGAGGATTCTAATGTAAAAATCAAATTTTATTGGCAAGGAGAAGGCCCGCGCGGAATTGGCAAAAACCAATCGCAGACACCATTTTCTCTCAGTATTCTGACTTTCACAACTGGCTAGAAATCAACGCAGTCTTTATTACTTTGCGTTCGAGTGTGAATGTAAACAATAGACATGCTCCTACACAGTGCGGCGTGAGAGCAGTAGTGCGTGGCCAGTGCGTTTATAACCTCGTATTTCTCCGCCCAAAAGAGGAGCGTTTTGTGTGCTAAAGAAACTGATATGATCCATTCATTGCATCATTCTCATCTGTCAATTTGTGTATACGTTTCGTTTATATCATATCAATCTTCATTTTTTCATTTAATTACTATATATTACTTATTTCAATAGCATTGCATTTTAATTCAGAAGTAGTGTATAATTGTATTACAATGTTACATTCTGTAAAATGCTCAGTATTGGATTTTAATTTCAGGGCCCCATGGCAGACTAATAGCTTTTGAATGGGCAACCCTGAAGAAATAAATGAATGAATGAATAAATAAATAAATAAATAAATAAATCAATAAATAAATAAATAAATCAATAAATCAATAAATCAATAAATAAATAATTAAATAATTAAATAATTAAATAAATAAATTAATTAATAAATAAATAAATATTTAAATAAATAAATAAATAAACAAATGAATGAATAAATAAATAAACAAATGAAAAATAAAATAAGTAAATAAATAAATAAATAAACATATAAATAAATAAATAAATAAAAAATAAATAAAAAAATAAATAAATAAATTCGTGAGAGTACAAAGTGTAAAAGAGGAATGACACCCAGACATACTGCATTTAGAAAATACAGAACAATATGACGAAGAAAACAATTATATTTTGAACGAATTCGGCCAAACTGTTTAAGAGTTATGGATGCTCAAATTTGACCTTATCCTTATTATGGAGGATTCTGAAATTGGCAACACTGCCACTTTTTGTGATGAGATTGTGGAGAATTCTCCATTGGTTTTATACAAAAGTTTTCACAACTTATTTTTCTGATATGTCAGTTGAGAAGTTTACACGGTTCTTTCATTGAGGCATTCAGAATCATTTTTTGCTGTAACATACTTGGACATTTGATTAAAAATGAGAAAAGGTGGAAATTTGTGTTAAAAACCTATGGATATTTCTCCCCGCTCTCATCAGAAAATGTGGCAGAATGCAATTTAAGAATCCTCCGTAATGAGGATTAAATAAACTTTTAACATTCATAACTCTTAAAGGTAAATGACATGACTGGGGGTAGTCATCAACTTTGCATGCTTGGGGTGAAACTACGCTAGAATCAAGTAAATTGTGCAAGGATACCACTGTGAACATTTGGTGGTCAAAAGTTGACTCGTTCTAAAATAAATTCCATCTGTATTCCTTGTGACAGACAAAACTGACATGTGTAGGGTTCTATGGGAGGTATTTTATCGGGGCACGAGAGAAATTATGTTCATGCTTGATTTGGCTTATGTAAACAAATTTAAGATAAATCTTTCCAGCCAGGATATACATTCCAGCTGGTGTATCCATTGATATATCTTTCAACCAGTTTGGTTCAAGAGGCATTTTTTGTTTTTCCCGATCATGTCACTGCCTTTTAAATGGTTTGGCCAAATTTATTCAAACTTTCACTGGTTGCTTGCTCTTATTTTTCTGCGTTCTCTGAATGCAGGAAAATGTCTGGTTTTCATTCCCTTCAAGGACGGACGGAAATATGGATGGACGACGATAATAATGCCTCATATCATCAGGCAGCACTTTGTAGCGGAAGAATACGATTTGCAATTCAATTAATGCATGCATACGCCATTCGTTGGCTATACAATGCGTTCCGGAAAAAAAAACCCACAGAACCCTAAAGGCTTATTGCATGGTAGCAATGGCGCGTATGATTCAAGCAACCCTGTTATTCATGCATCGCTGAGTACCATGACTTTGAATATTTAAAGGAAAATGTAGCGGCAATTAACAGAAATAAGTTAAGAAAAAAATTACATTGTGACTATTGTGAGAATTATGGTACATGGTAATTAAGAAAGTCTAAATAAGGGCTACTTTGTGACACTTACCCTCAACAAGGCTCTATCAATAATTAGTCAATTTCTGTTAATTTTACGTCAGCGCGAAATTTTTCCATAAAAGAATATCGCCAAACAGCTACAGGGGAGGAGCTTATTGATTCAAAAAGTGCATAAATTAATACGGCGTGATTAACACGTATCGGACGGCATGCGTCGGTAACGTCAGGTCAGCTCAAGGCCAGCGCAAGTGTGATCTGATTGGTTGGCAAGAACTGATAGTTACCCCCAAATTTTTCTTAACTTATTCCTGTTAGTTGTCGGCTAAGTCTTCCTTTAATGTCAAAAAACAATTGCTGCACTTTTTATCTTTGACACTACGCACATGAGGAAAAGAAAGTGATGGACACATGGTGTGCACAGTGTCAAAGCCAAAAAAGTGTAGCAAATGATTTTTGATATTAGATTTTCAAAGTCATGGTACTGAAAGATGCATGAATGAATAGGTTGCTTATTGTATCAGTTGAAAGAACGTAAGCCCAAAGTTTGTTTCAAACATGTGTTTTCAATAATACGCCCAATTTATTACTTCTGCACAATAAGCTTTTGTTTTAGGGTTAAGTTTTTCTGGGACGCTTTGTCGTGTTTCAGGGGGACTGTGGAAGCATGTCCATGGTGGAAGTAAGAATTCTGTACTAATAAAATTCGGAAACTTTTTGTTAACATGAATACTGAATAGCGGAGATACAGGGACGGTTGTCACTGTATTTTGTCAAAATTGGTATTATTACTTATCATTTAATGGACCTTACTATAACTTCAGTAAGTTACGTTATGTTATTTATCAAATGAACTGATATGAACATAAAACTAAAACGAGAAGCCTCACGTAAGTTTTCTAGTTTGAAAATGCAATATTGCAACACAGCCTCTCTGAAAGGTGTGAGTGTATGCAGCAGTTAAACAGCCGATGTTTCGTAAGATAATCAAAACGAATTGTCATATAAAAACACAGATTCATTTTCTTCAGGACAAATAATAATTCAAAAATTATAATCTCTTTACAAGTATCTTTCACAAAACGCAGGACAGTGTTCAATGCTCATTATACTATGCGCAGTGTTACATGAGAATTAAAGAAACAGTTATTATGAGAAATAATTATTTTCAGGTCTAAGACAGTGGAGAATGACGTTTATAATGTAGACCAAATTGGACCAAAAAAAAAAAATCTTTTAACACCATATTCATAAAATGTATGACCGTGTGTTTTTCTTCCTTCCAGGTAGAGTGACATGTATTTTTGTAACAGTAAAATGTTTGATTCCGTGATTTTCCTCGTAATTTATGACGATTAACGAAAGATTCCATTTTTTTACAAACCTTCTACTACAAGAGATCCCCATCCCGTAGTCGTGAGTATTGCCGTCTGCCAGCTGAAAATCTTTTGGCGGCAAACAGGCCGGCTGCACGAAGTTATCCAATGTAGCCGGACGAACCAGTTTGATAAGCGCAAAGTCATTCAGATAGTCCGGATGTCCAGTGTAGTTTGGGTGGACGAATATCCCCAGTGGGCGAGCAGCAAGACTAATGATCTGGCCCCCTTCTCTCCCGGTCTTCCAATTACTGATACCGAGAAGAGCTTTAAGGCCTCTTGGTTTACTCGCTCTGATGTAAAATACATTAAAAAAAGAAATAATACATCATTGAAATTATTCTATTAAAGATTGTGTCAGGGATTTGCAAGTCCACCACTTCTCTTCATTATCAATACCAAACAGTAGTTTAGTACTTACAAATGGTGTGTTGAATGTTTGAGATCCATACGTCATGAATTTGTTGTTTTATGAGAAAAAACTAAGAACGACATGTTACCAGAATGTTGTTCTTTCCGTGAGTTTAAGTTTTGCTCAAATTGCGAATTGCAGTTATGTGTACCGTCGCAAGACCAGCGGAGCACACTGATTGGTTACACGGCTAAACTCCGCGCGACCTTCGGCTAACGGCTGATTGGACAATTTTGGAACGGCTCGTACACGTCGACGTCACTGTAACTTTTGAAGTTTAATTGTCCAGATTTTCACCAAAACTACGTATTCTACCCAAAGGTTCTATGACAGGTATTTATTTATACCAATCTTCACATTGTGAACGATTTGAGCTGATTTCATTCATTTTACCGTTTTCTGAAGTGCAAATCCCTTACTCTGTCTTTGAGGGCAAGGTTCACCCTGACGTCAAGTTGGTGTTAATAAAAGCAAAAGAATGAGAGAAACATATTAATGAAAGTTTGGCGAAAATCCACCAAAGAATAACAGAATTATGAAGTTTCAAAGTTTTAGTTTTGTGACGTCACATGCAACAGCTCCCCATATGTCATGTAATATAAATTCTATAAATTGTCATTTTTTAATGGTTCATGATAATTGAATGGGGGGTTTTCATAGAAGCCTGAGTGAAAGAATGTTTCTGATGATGTATTGAAAGCACAGGTAAAATCATTTTCAAATTTCTGAGAAAACGGCACTTTATGGAATTTATATCACATGACATTATGGGGAGATACTCGCTAGTGACTTCACAAATTTAAAACTTTGAAACGTTATAACTCTATTATTCTTTGGTGGATTTTCGCCAAACTTTCATTTATATGTTTTTCTCATTTTTCTGCTTTTATTAAAACCAACTTCACGTCAGGGTGGACCTTGCCTTTAAAGGCAGGGAATCTCATTTGCACCCTTCCCACAGCACCAAAAAAATCACACATGCCCCTAGGCTAGATTGAGGACATGTCTGTGAAATCTTAAAGGCCCACTGTCAAGGGTCAACTCAGCCACAGAGAGGATGTCAACTAGTCCTGGAATACAGGGCAGCACATATTCACGAACATGGACTGTTGTAGTGTCATAGTGTGCAGATTGTGGGAGGAAAACAAATGTTGAATTTTTCGACAATGTCATGACTGTTTCCGTTACATTATGGGTATGATAAGTGCATCCTTTTTATGAGTTTAGTCAAAAGAGGGCGTTTTTCATCCTGTCACGACAGTGGGCCTTTAAGATCAGTAATACCAAGCAAAAAGAGTAACGGTCAGTTATACCATTGTAGGTCCATTGGCAGACTTTGTGTGAAGCCTTTTGAAATAAGTCACTCCATTAACACCACTGCAATATTTATCTGTTAGTCTATGAACACTAATCTGCTTGCATATCAATTTCTAAGCGATCTTTTACTTTCTTCATGGTCTAGAGTTTTGCAACACAATGGTAAACTGGAACTAAAACCGTCGTTTTTGGCACGTGTTTTGCCATTATACTGTATAAAATCTACAAACTTGATATACTATTCAAATGAGATTTATGATAATCAAAGGTTTTTCTTTAAGGTTAGATTAAAATATTTGACCGAAGTCAATGTTATGACACGAGGAATTGATTCTAAAGACTTCCTTTTTTGGTAAAAAATCTCGGGGAAGATCCCCGTTTTCCCCCATTTTCTGACTTTTCCGCTTCACAAAATGAAAGTGCGCCATCTATAAATATATTGAAGATGAGTATGTGTAGCGGGAAGTCTGAGGATTCTAAAAATCAAATTTTATTGGCTAGGAGAAGGCCCGCGGAATTGGCAAAAACCAATCACAGACACCATTTTCTCTCAGTATTCTGACTTTCCCATCTGGTAGAAATCAACGCAGTCTTTATTATTATGCATTCCAGTGTGAATGTAAACAATAGACTGCTCCTACACAGCACGGTGTGCGAGCAGTAATGCATGACCTGTGCGTATAGCGTCGTATTTCTCTGCCCAAAAGAGGAGCGTTTTTTTGTGCTAAACAAATTGATAAGAGACTAGTGTATAAACTTTGTCATGTTTATGAATGCATGTGGTACACATTTGTAAACAGTGAATAAATTTCTGACATCGTACATGATAAACACATTCAGGCATTATAAGGTTCTGGAAAATAGACTAGTAGAAATTTTGTCTTTACCAGATGATAATTCAAATCAAAGTCTAACGGTCACTATAATTCAACTAAAACCGCGTTTTTAGCATTATCACTGTATGCTTTTCTAAAGGTCTTTAAATTTTATGTTCTGATTTAATACCAGTGTATTTACACAAGGGTTCACAAAAGGTGCTCAATTTTGGCACAACAGCAGCTCACGAATCTTTTTGTTGGTCCAAAAGGTACTTATTAACACCAAAAATACTCAAACTCAATCTCAAATAATACATACACGCAGTGTGCCGCTGTAATGGCCCATCTCCGATTTATCAGAGTCGCCGAACAGGCGCCGGCCTTGTCCCATTTCTTTCCCCGGTGCATCCCCGTGTGCCACGGCCATTCTCCGCGTCTCGTAGAAGCTTGACCCATGATAATACGGGCATCCAGCATGGGCCGCGAACCGCAAGCTGGAAAAAAAAAATAATGATAAACATGTACATACTTGGTTTCGGCCATGCCTATTACAATTCGACAGAGATTTTAACGTAGATGATGTTGATGTTGATGATGATTATGGTGATGATGATGATGATGATGATGATGATGATAATGATAATGATGATGATGATGATGATGATGATGATGATGATAATGATAATGATAATAATAATGATGATGATGATAATACTAATACTAATAATAATACTAATAATACTACTTCTAGTAATTATAATTATAATCATCATCATCATCATCATCATCATCATCATCATCATCATAAATCGTCTCCATCATCATTACTAAAATTTATTATTAATTTTCACAATTCACTTTTACTGAAACTAAATTGAAAAATAAATCAATTTCAATATTTAATTAAAAGTTTTTTTTAATCCTGACCAGTCATGTTGATATCGTTGATTATCATCACCTTTTTCGCAAGCAGCATACTTGTAAATTAATATGTCCGTATATTATTATGATACGAACGAAGATCTTTCCTTGCTTTGTTGAGGTGAATTTAATTTGGTGTCGATTAAGAAAACACAGTAATGTTTCCAAAGTAAAAAACCAGCTCATCAGCATACATTGTTTTGAAGTAGAACATAGGAAATTTATCAGTCAAAATTACAGACCAGACCACCCCTAAATACCATCTATACGCTAGCACTAATTCTACCACTACTACTAATACGACTACTACTACTACTATTGCTAGTCCCTACTACTTCTAGTTCTATTACCTCTTCCACTACTACTACGTCTACTACTACCTCTAATTCTACTATGACTTCTACTACTACTCTTACACTTACTTCTTCTACATTTACTTCTTCTACATTTACTTCTATGTCTACTTCTACTTCTACTACTACCACTTCTACTACAATTACTACTACTACTACTACTACTACTTCTACTACTTCTACTACAATTACTACTACTACTGCTTCTACTACTTCTACTACAATTACTACTACTACTGCTTCTACTACTTCTACTACAATTACTACTACTACTACTACTTCTACTCTCTACAACTGCTTGTACTAGTACTGCTCCTTCTACTTATACTACTTTACTTACTACTACTACTACTACTACTACTACTACTACTACAACTACTACTACTACACTACTACTACTACTACTACTACTACTACTACTACTACTACTACTACTACTACTACTACTACTACTACTACAACTACTACTACTACTACTACTACTACTACTTCTACTACTACTACTACTACTACTACTACTACTACCACTACTACTACTACTATTACTTCTACTTCTTCTACTTCTACTACTGCTGCTACTACTACTTCTACTACTGCTACTTCCATACTTCTACTGCTACCATTCCTACTAATACTACATCTTCTAATTGTGATCATATATAATGGTAATACACACGGCACTCCATTTCATCCGATCCGTCTGGACAATCAACTCTTCCATCGCAGACAAACCGATCCGTCGAAATGAAAATATCACAGCTCTCTGAAAGAAAGGTAAACACAAAATATGTCATTTTAGGATTTTTACAACATCCGAGTAGACCCTTGTCATTAGGTTGGAGGATTGTTGGTCACACACTCCATTCGGCGCAGCGTGAAATTTGGTTCCATTTTGGCCTGCACGTTGGTTCCATTTTCGTTCCATTCCACGGTTCCTTCAAATGTTACCATGTGTGCAGCGCGCGTGATGAACGTTGAGACTTTACTGCAAGTGTAAATGACTTTTAAGTTTAAACTATCAACATAACTGCTTTGATTTAAAACATTCGGCTGAATTTGAACAACTGTAGACTGATTGCATATTTTTGGACAAGCCAGAAAGAGAATTGCAGTGGATATCAAAATATAATTATGGCTGTATTTGTCGCAATTATACTTAACAATCCGCCAATCAAATGGCAAAGATCTTCTTGGATGTTGTATAAATCAAATACATGTAATGACTTTTTTTCATTCGTTCAATGGAACGATTATTTTCATTCATTGAAAGATTAAACGTTCTATTCAACTCGGCTTCGCCTCGTTGAATGGAACCTTTAAAATCTTTCAACTCATGAAAATATTCGTACCACTGAACTCATAAACATTCATTATTTGTATAATAGTATCCTCCGGTTTATATAGGTTTTTTCATGTTCTGTTGAAAAGTCGCTTCCTTTTTCTTCTTTGTTTTGTCTTCATGTTTCTCCGGTTTGATGTAAAACAATATCTTAAAGGCATTGTATAACAATGTTTCCAGTTTAAAAAATCTGAGCTACATGATTCCCCATGCTACCAGTGTCTCTGATACGGTCTAAAAATGAAGCCCTGAAAAAATTGCAGTTTAAAACAATCATTAAGTGCTTTAAAAAAGTGAAAAATCATTGAGAGGCCATTCCAGCTTTCCCCCATAGACTGCTGTGTTGCAGAATTTCCTATCGGCTGAGAATAATTAATGTGCCAATTGTATCTGCACATATTGTACTAGTGACAGCAGAACTGTCAAAATTTTTGTGTTTTAGGGTGTATATTTGTCCATTCAAACACTGTCAGACATGTCAGATAGCAAAGTTTGACAATTTTTTAAACGGGTCTTCCACAGTGTTATATAGCGTCTTTAATTGTAAAACAAGTAGGCATACACTGCACCTTATGTGCATGCTTGTAGTTCTAAAAACAAACAATTATATTAACCCGTTGAAGACTAGACACGAGATATCTCGTCGCGAGATCTAAGGGAAATGCACGTTAAACTCAAACCAAACCGTCTTGAATGGGTTTTCCTTCTAAGCTTTTGATTGTATATACAGGTGAATTGTGAAAAATGAAATTTTCTGCCATTCTGATTTGTTAGATACACCTGTATCTCAGGAGTGCAAATCCAGGAGTGGCAGGGGGACATGTCTCCCCCCCCACCATTTTAAAAGTGGGTGACATAATATCAAATGTCCCCCACGAATTTAGATGTGTGCATAAGCCTGTGATTGTGGTTTGGCTTGTCAGAAGTTGGTTGGCTAGTAATTTGGCAGGTAAAAAAAATTGGAGGGCAGGTTCCTGCATGTGATTCCCCCCCCCTACATTTAAAAATGGATTTGCGCCCCTGCTGTATCTACTCTTAATGCCCTGAAAATCACACTTTCTGAAACATTTCCGTGTTTTGTTTTTTTTTGGGGGGGGGGAATTGATGAAAGTCGGGGGCTCGTTCCCCGACATGTTTGTCATAGGAAATGTACATAGTATTATATGTTCTCGGATATTTAAAAAAATCATTTTGTCTTGTTCAGTATAAAAAATTTTCAGTCGTTTTACAGCGTGTCCCAGAAAAAAATGTCCCTCTAAGAGACCACAGAATAATTACCAAAATCACGTTTTATACTCAATTAAGTTTTTATATTCAAAAAGCCCACTTAAATTTGTAATTCCTGTGAAAATTTCAAAGGTCACGCTTCATTGGTTTTGAATACACAGGGTCTTAAGTAACAGCAGTGCTTTCTAGCCCATTCTAAGTTTGATAAAAGGAGAGGAACGTCGCACACATATTATACCTTATTTCATGCTGAACTTAACTTCTCTCAACGACTGTTCATTCATATTTTTAATGAAAACTAATCAAAGTTCTATTCCACTGGTCATGTTTGCTTTCACAAAGTATGTTCCAATTATGGTTTGTCCTTCCATGTCCAGTTTGAAAACTGTTATTGTTCTCCTGCACATCCTTTCACATAATTTACATTCAGGTTGATGCATTGATGTAACACGGCAAACTTGGAATGGGCTGAAAAGCACTGTTGTTACATAATAGGCTGTGTATTCAAAACAAGTGAAGCAAGACCAATGAAATTTTCAGAAAGTTTGTGAAAATTTAAAGTTAGAAAATAAA
>JZLH01S0146902.1:103959-115348 GCA_001188425.1 Eucidaris tribuloides | reverse complement strand
TCTTGATTTTTTTTCTCAGAGAGGCACCAAATATGTTCATATTCCGAATTCAAAATAGCCTATAGGAAATGTTTATTCCATCAATTATTATTTCCTTTCACATATTAGTTATCAAGGTTGAATAAAATTGGTGCTTTAGAAAAAAAATGATCAAAAAAAATCAAATCATGATTTTTAAAATTCAAATTGATTTTTTTTTTTTGGTTTTTTTCCCGAGAGGTTCCAAATATATGTTCATATTCCGAATTCAAAATTGCCTATAGGAAACTTTTATTCCATCAATCATTATTTCCTTTTACATTTTAGTTTAGTTATCAAGGTTGAATAGAAAGAAAAAAAAAGAAAAAATTGATTTAAATAGAAATTAACAAAATAAAGTGTAATGCAGGACATCCATTTTTTTTTCCTAAGCTAAAAGTCTTTAGCAGCATTAGTGATAAACATTCACAAAAATCATAATTTTCTTTCATATTTCACTGAACAGCAGGATTATGGGGATATGTAGTAGTAAAAATTGAATTATGACAGTATTTATGTGAATATTGTAGTGCCTCTTAATGCATAAATGTGCAAATTTGCCTTGATTTCCAGTTGAAAATCATTTTCAAAGTATTATAATTTTTTATAATACACAAGTCTATGGGAGTAATTTAAATCAGTGATTTTTTTTTTAAATCGAGGTGATTTAAATCGTGATTTAAATCGCGATTTAAATCAAAGCAATTTAAATCGTGCCAACCCTGCATGAAAAGAAAAGCTATCGAGGACTCTCTATACCTTGATCAAATTTTGATTTGTGCGTGTGTGTGTATGTGTGTGTGGTTGGGGGGGGGGTCAAGCACACCCCAAACCTCCCAGTCTGACGCTAGTGGGTGTGATCATACAAAATATTCAGACTTCCAGCACATGTGGTGTGAGGAAGTTTCAAGTTAATTGCATTGTCAACTGGTGGGCTTGGCTAGAGCCATACCCCTCATAGTCCTTCATGTATTTAACTTCAACAAATATGTACAACACAATGCAGCTGTTTAAAACTCTCCGCTGTTAGATGCATCTGTTATCAAAGGTAGTGTGTGTTTCTGGAGGTGTTTTGGAGGATTAGGGGCCCCGTGACCCCTCCCAGATTTATGTTTTATCAGCCATCATCAATCATCTCACCCCCTTCATGATTGTTTTAGATTCATTCTGGTATCAGACTCGCTACTCCCGTAGTTACTGTCACACCTGGTTTAGGCAATTTATTGTACCAAATGCAATCCACTCATACATGTACAATTCTACTGTGAAAAAGATGAAAGCTTCCAATTTTATAGAATATTTTGTATTATAGTTTTTGTAAAGTGTATATTATTCTATTCTTAGTGGACACACCCTTTACCCTTACCCCATACACATTCTCATATGTCCCCTGCACGTCCTCTTTCAGGTGATTTCCAAACGATAAGCACATAAGCACATCACATTTGCACACAAAAATCCTGAGATATAGGGGCACATATACACACATACTGTACCCACACAGACTACACTATTGACTTCTTGTATGCATACATTTCTTTTTTGAATACTTGATGATGATATCCACAGTCCTGTGATCTTTCATCTTAATCCTGACCCCACCCCACCCCATGCCACATGCCCCCTCCCCTATGGTCCCCTCCCATACCCAGTCACCCTTGATCAACACATCCTTTATGCCACTCCTGAGTTATGGGCAGATTCCATCTGAGGCCATTACTAGAAAGTTTGCATTGTCACATCACCTGCCGAATGTGTCAATAGTTATAAATAGAGATGTTAGAAGAAGAAAAAAAATCATAGCCCAAACTTCCCACAAGATACAGAGAGAGACAAATGAAAAATCTATTACATTGTATTTTCACCTCTCTGAATAATCCCTTTCATTTAATAATAATAATAAAAATGTCCGCCTTGGACTATTTAACATAACAATGTCAGAATTCTGAGCTTTGGTATTTGTGCCTTGGTCGTCGTGTCAGTGCCGGCAACCAGTGATGGCCTGGTGGTATTGTCGCAGCCCGGATAGCTGTAGACGCGGGTTCGAAACCTGGTTCATTTTTTCTGACATGTTTGTTAAAATCATAGATCAGCAGTTGCGATCTAAAATACAGAGTGAGACAAATGAAAAATCTATTACATCGCATTTTCACCTCTCTGAATAATCCCTTTCCTTCACTTAATAATTATAATAAAAATGTCCGCCTTGGACTATTTAACATAACAATGTCAGAATTCTGAGCTTTGGTATTTGTTCCTCTGTCATCGTGTCAATGCCGGTAACCAGTGATGGCCTGGTGGTATTGTCGCAGCCCGGATAGCTGTAGACGCGGGTTCGAAACCTGGTTCATTTTTTCTGACATGTTTGTTAAAATCCTAGATCAGCAGTTGCGATCTAAAATACAGAGTGAGACAAATGAAAAATCTATTACATCATATTTTCACCTCTCTGAATAATCCCTTTCATTTAATAATAAGATACTTTTACCAAGTACAAATGGTGCAGGCAAGGTGAGATAGCAGAATGCCCTCTGATCAGGAATGCTAATTATTCAAATGAAATGAAGAGCCTTTTGATTTATGATTTGAAGGATTTCAGTAATGTCTCATCATCACACATCCTAACCCCCCCCCCAAAAAAAGAGAAAAATAAATAAATAAATAAAAATAGTGTGATGAAAGATTGATGCACCTGTGACCTTTTCATAAGGAGCTGCATTAGTTGCTCAAATTAACCTGTTTGAGAATTGTATTTAAAAAATTATAATAATAAAAACAAACACCCTCATCTATAATAGTGTATGTAAATTTAAACCTGCTATTTGCTTTAACTTTAATTTTAAAGAACCATGTTCATTTCCATAGTTAATATAAAGGACATAGGCAGGAGAAATGTCTTACAGGTATCGGCTAACATTTACCACAGTTAAAAAAATCTGAGCTACATGATTCCCCATGCTACCATTGTCTTTGATAAGGTCTAACTAGAAAACGTCAATGACGTAGCGCTCATCCGGCATCTCGCAACATCATATGATCCGAAATTTCATGTGGTACAATTTTAAGCTGGTTAAAAAATTAAAATTTGATGTCAGCCGGAAGGACATGAATATAAAATAAAGCAAGTTATCATCAAAAACTGATCAGAAATGATGGAGAAGAAGCATTTACCTTTACAATAATGAAATTACATAATGAAGAAGGCATAATTTTGAAAACATTTTTGTGATTTTAAATATGTGATTTATGAATTTGCAAAAATTAGCATAAAAATTAATGAATTTGAGAAATTTTGTGTACAAGTTTTGAAAGCTCCCACCCTAGCCCTATCATATAAAAAAATCAGAATGAAAATTTGGTAAAGAAATGACGAGAACAATTTCTGTTATTTTGGAATAAATCTGCATAAATTACCATAATTAATTAATGGAGCAACAGTTAAAAATTCTGGGTAGAAGTTAGGATACCAAGCTAAGGCTCTACCAAGGCTAAAGCCAAACTATATCAAAATTGTTGAAGAAATGAAATGAGAAGAACATTTTTGTGATTTTTATTTGTGATTTTGAATAAATTTGGCATAATACATTAATTTAAATTGGGCATAATTGATTAATTTCAAAATTTTGTGTAGAAGTCTAGAAGCCCCCACCTCGCCTATAGAATCAAAACAGAATGAAAATCGGTCAGAATATGTGGAGAAGCAAATTTTGTATTTTGGAAATAAAATTTGGCATAAATTACCGAAATTAATTAATGAGCATAAATTTCAAAATTCTGTTGTAGAAGGTTATATGTGCATAACTCAGCCTCTACCAAAAAAAGCAATCACAATCAAAATCGGTTGAGAAATGAAGGAGAAGAAGCATTTTTTGTGATTTCGACAAAAAATTTGCATAAATTTGACAGTAATTGATTAATTTAAATTTCTGCATACATGATGGTAATTTCAGAATTTTGTGTAGAAGCTTGAACCCCCACTAGGCCCTATCAGATCAAACAAACAGAATGAAAATCGGTCAAGAAATGTGGAGAAGAAGCAATTTTTGTTATTTTTGGATACCAATTTGCATAAATTACCATAATAATTATGGAGTAAATAATTCAAAATTCTGTGATAGAAGTTAATGTGCATAAACTGCAGCCTACCAATAAAGCAATCAAAAATCAAAATCGGTTGAGAAATGAAGAAGAACATTTTTGGATTTCGAATAAATTTGCATAAATAATAATATAATGAATTCGACGAATTCCGGTAGAGTTAAATCCCACCACCGTAGGCCCCTATCATATAAATCAAATGCAAGAAAACAGAATCGGTTGAGAAAATGACGAAGAAGAAACATTTCAAAAAACTGTGGACGGACGACGTACTGCCGACGGCCACGCCATGGCATAACTCATCGAGCCCTTCTCCGGCCGGATGAGCTAAAAAGGACTGCCCGAAAAATTGTATTTCAAAATGATTATTATTGCTTTAAAAAAATGAAAAATCGTAAGTTGATCGGATTCACCTGCCCGATTTTCTTCCAATTAGTGTGTACACCCTGAAGGCCTGATCAAATAAAGTGAGGCGATTGGGTAAAAAAATTCATTTTTTATATCTATGATGTACATCACTGCCAGATCTTTCATTGAATATCTAAAGTTACTAAAATCATATTTGTTTATTGGTAAGGTCCGGAAAGCGACAGGAATGACTCATTCTCTGAGTAGGGGGTGTTGAACAACTGATGTCAGCGGAACGACACTTTTGAGAATATTGATTTGGTCGGCTATTTGACAATCATTAAATATCTTGAGTTTTGTTTGCAAGTAATTATTAGATGAAAACACTCAGTTTCCTAAATATGCAGAAAAAAATATTGTTGAAATATTTGTTAGCAAGAATGGTCCATACCGGCATTTTTTATATTCATGTTTTATTGCAAATTTGTCTCGTCACCGTGACAGAAAGAAAATTTAAAAGTTTTTTGTTCTATTGGCTGGAGCAATGAAGATTAAACAAAAACATGCTGACTATCTTCAGCTAACGAAAAGACCTAATAAGTGTATGTATGAAACCCAGATCAATTAAATATTTAATATACTAACTATCGAATTTGAAAATATTCACGGACGGACAAAATTTTTGTCACAGGACGGACAAGATGCATTATACCTGCAATGGTACATGTAGTGGATTTCTAAATTCAGTGATTTTTTAAATGTGTTTTTATCAGTTTGGGGAGATATTTTCAGCAACATAAATCCAAAATGGTATTGTAATTCATAAAAACACCCCACAAAACCCCCTCCCCCCACACACACTCACACCGAGTATTTTTTTATGCCCCGCGGACGAAAATCTTGAGGGGCATTAAGCGTTGCACCTGTCCATGTACCGTCCCTTCCCTTACATCCACCTAATTGGTTTCCGCGCACGATAACTTAAAAAATACTGTTAACGGATTTTAAATATTGTTTGGTGTGTAGGTAAGATCACATTAAAAAAAACATGTTAAAGTTCAAAATTCGGTAGTGCCAGCAGGTCCAAAGGTCAAAGGTCCCATTAATACATGCAGTTGGTTTTCCAGATGATAACTTAATAAATATTTGATGGAATTTTAAATTTTTGTTGGTATATAGGTAGCTGACACTAAGATACAGATGCAAGTTTGAATTTGTAGTCTGCAAGTCAAAAGGTCAAGGTCACAGCTCATTATATATGCAAATTGGTTTTTGGTGAATAACTTGAATAAAATATTCAACGAAATTAAAAAAAAATGGTAATGTAGGTAGATGAAACTAAATACAAGTCAAGTTTAAGTTTTTGAGTCTGACAGTTGCAAAGGTCAAAGGTCACAGCCCATGCAAAAAGGGGTTTTCACACACTCAATAAGAAATGCTTACTGAGCTTGCAGATTATACTGGGGCAAATCCGTGTCCTTTGCACATACAAAATTCTAAAGTTTTTTCATCTTTTCAAGTTTTTATTAGAAAAGATATGAAGTTACTGGAAGCCTGGGTGCTGAAATATCATATATTAATTGGATAGATGCCGCCATCTGTGTACAAAATGTCCGTCTGTGACGCCAATGTCCGTACCGTGACAACTGAGGAATGTCGCGTCTGTGACAAAAACTTCTTGTCCATTCCTTGTAAAAGTTACAGCTTGCCTTCAAATTAACAATACATATTGTCCAGGGAGTCACTTATTAGAAGCTAGACCATCTGCATGAAAGAAAATTGTGCAGTGTTTGTTTACGTTTAGATAGAAACAACTAAAAGATCATTGGCACAGTGTAGAAACAATTTCTATTCCTGTCCGTACCGTGACATTGAATATTTTTATATGATTCTATCTTTAGTAGATAACCATGGCAACAAAATCCATAAACATTTAACAATTTCAATGATACTCTTCACAATGAACAAATAACACAAACTGACATAAATTTTCATCATACTAAAATTTTAAACAAGCCTTTAAACTTTCCAGAATTTGTTAAAATGTCCATCCGTGACAAACTGATCAGGCTCACCTACGCTATTTAAAATCGCGCTCCGAGTTTTAAATTGTTTCTTCATGCATAACTTGGCATTGGCAGTGTAACTTTTCAAACTTTTTTATTCTAGGGTGTTTATTTGTCCATATGAAAACTACTTTTTAGTTCAGATATCAAAATTTGACAATTTTTAAATTGAAGCTCCAGATTGTTAGCCTATCACTTTAACCCTTTCAGTACTACTTAATAGAACATCCTGATTGCATTTCAAGTCTAAAAGGTTTTGTGGTAATGCTACTGAAATGGTTCTACCCAGTGTGTAAACCATTTGGTGCAAACAAAAAGGGCAAATTTGAGAGAGCATCAGAGTGAACCACCAGTAAGTGTAAAGTTTTGCCACCAAGGGTAAATTCAAAATCTTAGTACACATAGCAATGCAAAGCAGCAAGTGTAAATTTATCAGAAGCATACATGTGTTATTTTTGGCCAGCTTACATTTTGCACAATTTGCACCAAGTACAACACAAATTCTGGTGAGAACCCTGAACTGCATTACAATGTAGACATTAGACATGACAGATGACAACACCATCCACCACATATCAGTTAAATCTGGAATATTTTATTATACTCCAAAGATTTTCATTCTGTACAACAAAAATAACATTTGTCATTCACAAATCAATATTAAAAAATATATTGATACTAATTTAGAAAATTATATACAGTACACTGTACAATTATATAGTAATTCTTTTACAGTATATGAAGTATTGGTCAAGATTATAAGAGTATCAGAAACATACATATACATTTTCAAGCTCCATTCTAACAAATGATAAAATCTATGGAATCCTGATATCATGTATTTGAGCACTTTATCCAGTCCTTTTGTACTATTGGTTACACCAATATTGCAATTTTCAAATGGGTTGAGTCTATATTGGTGTAGATCCAGCAGGCTCACTTATTCATGAGCTTGAAAATCTCTCTAGCTGACTTAGTTTTGTTTGACAGAATAAACCTCATCTTCAATCTTACTTTTAAAAAAGATGATAAAAATAGCTTTGAAAATATTCCCTCCAACAAGATTCGAACCGATGATCTTCAGATATGAAGACTGCCTCCCTAACCACAGGGCTAGCTGCGATTCGTTGACGAGCTTCGGTAATTTTGTAATCTTATTGTATGTACCCAAGTTGTTCCACGGTGTTAATATTAATGAGCCATACGTCATCAGCCGAACGAGATTTAATATTTATGAACCTGCGGAATCTACGCCAATATAGTCTCAACCTTTCAAATGAAGCAAGAAACATGGAAACAGTTTCAAGTTTTCACAAAAATGTTGACCATTACTTTATGTATTGTTGTGATGTTTATTTCGTACGGAAACTGTTTTCAATCAGTAATCATATGTCAAATATTTTACATTGCACATTATTCCATTTCAAATATATTACAAAATGCAGTATACATATATTTAAACCACATTAATCATTTTCAGTATGTGCAACCCTCCCTTAATTTGTTAAACTTCCCTACCATTTTTGTTTAATGTGCAGTAAGTGCACACTATCTTACTAAAGCTTATTGGCACAAGATATTTCACATTAAATATTTTCTTATCCTGGTATAAATCATCACTTGTAAGTATGTGAACCTGCACAAATTGTAGACCAATATAATTGATCATACAATATAGTTGTCTAAGTACTTCCCAAAGTAACTCTTATTTAGAATTTGTACATTCATGTGTATATGCAAAGACTGAAATATGAGATGAAAAACAGGAGCATGTTAATATTTTCTCACAGTGCATCAGCCTCCAAGTTTCTTGCAAAAAGTTTTACATTTGAGTACATTACAGGATAGCTTTCAAATTTTCAGCTTACATGGTCCATTTACGCAGAAATCAAACATCTTGTTACATGTTATTGAAACATGAAACTTAATGCAAAATGTACCATTCCAAATTTCCTAATTTTCAGAACTGTTACATAATTTGCATCATGATATCATGTTTGGATTTTGTTTTTATCAGGAAGATCAAAATCCAGCACACATAGTCCACTCCACTTGGAGCATGTCTGGATTTATCATTTCCCCCTTACCCCCCCCCCGACCTTTGCATTCTAGATTTCCCCAATCCCACATGTTTTAATACAAAGGAGATCCAGTTCTTAGAAGAAATGGCTTAAATTATATCGCATCATGGACAGTTCACAATGTTAACATCTTACGAAGATGGGACGGTTTATTGTTCACCATAAAAATAAAAATTGTTCCTGATCAGCTTTACACCATCCTCATCCCTTGATCTTAGCCAAATTTCCATCTTCTATCTTTCCTTTTTCTCACATCTTTACTCCTTCCCCTTTCCTTTCTTCCAGTTGCCCATTGTGTCGTGTGCCAACTATTGTGCTTGTTATGCATTTAATATTTAGTGGGCTATATTTTTGGTTAAGTATGGTTTAGATTCAACTGACTGTGCTCTATTTCTTGTATCTATTTGAAATTGTTGCAATGCAAGATTCATAACATTTTTTTTTATTATTATTTTTCTGGCTTACTGTTCATCAACATGTTAATGAAACCCAGTTGTTCAATTATGATTCAATGTGGTTCAGGGCAGGCATTCATCAACAGTGCATGTATAGTACAAGTATTCAATTCTTAATGATTTTGTCAAACAAATTCATGAAAAATCTCTTGATAAATCAAAACTAATAAATCCAGTTTATTATTCAGTAATATTTTGATAAAATTCATTTGTTTAACTAGCATTAAAATCAAATTTAAAAGATTTAAAATCTCTTGGTAAATCAAAACTAATAAATCCCGTTTATTGTGCAGTAATACATGTATTTCGATAACATTCAATTTTTCACTATCATTCAAATTCAAAAGATTGTTGAATATTCATCTGATAGTCATAAAAAGAAATTCAGTCAAAAGTATCTTGTTAATCTATTTATTCCAAGATTATTGGATTTCATGAAGTTTTATCACAAGTAAGCTTACTATTTTTGTAGACAATGGGTTAAGTCAAACCTCATTACACTCAAACTTTTGATCAGCGAATTGAAATTACACCAATTTAAATGCCAAGGGTATAGCTTTGGTAAATTTTAACAAATGCAATTCTTTGCAATTACAGTATTTCTTTAGATGATCTATCAATGCCATGAAAAGTGCTTGCTCAGAAACTTTCCCATTTTTTTAGAAATTACTCAAGATATAAAATGTTGGGGGGGGGGGACGACATTTCCCATAGGTAATCTACATACATGTACCACTAGATGTTCTCCTTTAATTTAGATATCATAATTTGTCACTATTAAACAATTTTCAGTAGGTTTGATTGCTTTCTGATGTCTTGAGTAACAATAGAATATACTTTGTGAAAGACTGGCAAAAAATTGTCAGATCATCCAAAACTATACTTATGTGTTTAATTTCTGGTCCTTTGTTTCTGTTAGAGATAGCTGTATTCAATACTAATTTTGAACAGGAAAGAAATGTGGAAAATCAGTGGAAGTGATGTCACTGCCACGGCCTTGAACTTTTTGAGAATTAATTTACTCACTGGCCAAAATTTAGACATCGTTAATTTGTTTGATTGACTGAATCGGAATTACCCGCTCCATGTTGAAGGAGTGATACCATCAGATTTCTTGTTAATACCACACAACTTACGTATGGACCAATCTAATTATAAGTCGGCTGATTAGGGGAGGGGTTGAGGGGGTCTGTGATAATTAGCAGAGATTATTTGCTCTGAGCTGTGTTCCTGACCAGAAGGATTTATTACTAAATTTATAAAATCTAGTTTAAAATCACAACTACAAAAATGTTTGTTTTTTTCCCCAGAAATGGACAAGATGCAGTACATTGGTCTGCAGAACAATGGGGGGGGGGGGGGGGGTTCTAGTCTTGTCTATTTTTTTCTACAGTACAGTGTAGATGAAGAAATTGAATAAAAGTTGGACAGAAAATATGCATTATATGTATGTTCTTTAATTTTATGTAGTTGGAGTGACACCTTTTACTTCTGTTTCATGTACATTGCTCTGCAGACCTGCCAAGTGCAGGTATTGTTTATAGTAATTTCTACTGAAAATGGCAAAGAATACTGACAGTTGCATGAAAAATACTGAGTCTATCAAATAAGTTTTGTGTAATTATACTGTATTTATGTTAGAATTACTGATACCAATTCAAAATATGGCAAAATTACTTATTTTCAGCTGTAAAATTACTGAAAGGCATTGATGAAAGTTGACAACTCTGGCTTTGTATGCAGTATGCAAATCCCCCACTCCCCATTCCCCCACAAATATGTTGCATTATGTTTTGCTAAAGAAGAGTCATACAATGTCAATGTATTAATTCAATCCTGGCAAAATCCCCAAAACACCTGTATATGTATGTACAAGAATCACATTGATTTGAATTTAATAGACAATTATGTGGTAAATATGTGTCATGTACAATGTAATACTCTACATGTATGTTGAATATTACAAGTGTTTAAGTGAACACTTTGCAGTTTGCAATATGTCAATATGTTCATCCGTCAGCTAATGTTGAATGAAGAAGTACATGTCATCATCAAATTAAATTCTATTTTGAAAACCAAATTGATAATTGTGAAAACCTAAAAAATACAATCAGACCCAGTAGTGAACTGGTTAAGAAATACATCACTCATGGCATTCGTCCGTCATTCAGAGTCACATGTTGTAAGTCACTGGAGCAACAAACAAAAGTAACACAATTTAGCAAATGTGGTGTGTTGCTCATTAGACCCTGAGGACTTGATTCATCTACCTCAAGTTATTGCATTCCACCCAGGGGCATAGCTGGGGGGGGTGAGGGGGTTG
>JZLH01S0146902.1:49335-71125 GCA_001188425.1 Eucidaris tribuloides | reverse complement strand
AGCCTATCACTTTAAAATCCAGTGATTTCAATCTTTGATTTAAATCAATGTTCTTTTGACAAAAACCAAAGAGTTAAATTGTTAAGAATATGTTGATTTTCAATGAAATCAATGTTCTTTAGACAAAAACCATAGAATTAAAATTTTAAGAATACATAAGAAATTAATCATGTGACATTTTTGTAAGATTAAAGATAGGTTTCATCTAGATCCGACAACACAAATTTCTTGATCTCATTTGGCCTGCATTCTGATGTGTGGTTCACCTTTAAATATAGGTTGATTTAAACCAACTCAGACTGAAGTGAGATTGGAATTCAACCATATTTTCAGAAAGTGGTGCTTGAGGAAAAGGATGCACACAAATTTTATTAATCTGTATTATCTCTCTGCCCTGTGCATTATGAATACATAGGCTGCTGAATTATTTTCAGATCCCCTACAAATAATGCATTGTTTACAGGTGCACTCATGCATGATGACCCTATACTATAATGTATTGTTACTACTGGGGAGAGGTGTGAATAGATGAAAGAACAGGAAATACATTGTTTTCATACAATTGAATAAGCAATATTCCTATGCTGGAACATGCAGACTGTCAAGAGTCGACGACAGCGAGTTAGCGATGGTGACAGCGGTCGACCGTAGCGAGTAAAGGGTTAAAATGTGACCCGTCACGCCAAAAGGAGCCACAAGTCGATTTTTGGGCCCAGTTGTTTTTTGCCATATTCACTTTCTCCATATTCCAAGCTTTATTTTGGTATATTGCATGTTGCATAAAAGTAAATATACCCGGAGAAATTCTACTTCAAACAAGGAGCTTTCACCGTGTCACAAAAATCTACTTTACAAGAAAACCGCTGTCAAAGGGCAGCGTCCGTTCAAAATGCGAAACCGCGATCGCGCTGAAATTCTGATAAAACCGAGGGTAAAACCTCCCTAGCAACAGTACGTTTGCATTGCTCATCATTCTTGAAATTTTGCATTTGGAATTTATAGGTTTGTAGAAAGTGCTATTTTCAGTTTGAACGAATTTGGTAAGATTTTAATGCTGGTTTGGATGTTTACCAAAATACATTGTTCTTAACCATCTGCGTTTTTCCGCTCGGCTGCGATGTACTTGCGAGGCGGTCACAGTTGAATGGACGCCAGACACTTGGGGGGTCTTAGGGTGAGAGATTTGACACAATAAATTTCCACAAGAAGTAATTACTTGTAAGTCAATTGTTCACACTAATTTGCAAAGTTCGGGATTAAATAAACTGAGATTCTCAAGGGAAACAATAACTTCTTATTGTCTGTTATATCAATTGATGAATAACTGCGCCAGCAGTCCAGAGCACGCGCAAGAATTAGGGCCCCCTATAATTAACACGACGACAGACATAACAGGGACCCGCTTTGCATAGTTATGATTCTGTCCTCTTTGACGGCCCCACGTGTTTAAGTGCCTATTCAACTAGATTGAGCCAGCTTTTATGCATCCGTAACAAAAGAACAAAAGAACCTGTGAAAGTTTTAATTGATTGTGCACATACTTGGTGTACTAGTGGGGATTACAAATTACATGGATAATGAAAACGTGCATGTCTTAACTCTAAACCCACCAGGTTACAAATTCTCTGGCACAGCGAATACCTTCTCACGCTGCATCGGCATATTGACGCAAAATATTGTGAATCTAATGTTTGCAGATTAAAATGTCGAAAAAATCGGAAACTGCAAACAAATCGAGAATATCATAACAAATCAAGTTCAAGTTAAGGATAGCTTGTCAGTTTGCACGTTCGGAAAAAAAAATGGAATCACATCAATCACGATACGTCATGTGACACAGCTCAGCCAATGAGCAGACCCGGCTTGGCGTTGCTAGGGGCGCGGCCTAACTGACTCGGATTTTCTGTGTGGTTTTTTTCGCGAGGTCGAATGGAAGGCTCTCAGAAAAACGTTATATTACCCATTTCCCGTGAATATTTTGAACTGAAACTTTTACAGGACATTAAAGAGACTTTAAAGATTTGATTTCAGTCAAAAAAAATTTTTTGACAAATTTGACCTGTTCCGACAATTTTGCTTATTTTCTCTAAACCGTCCGTTGCGACTTGTGGCTCCTTTAGGCGTGACGGGTCACAAATATCACCTCAAAAAAGTCACTTTATTTTAAATAAAATACACTGTTACAACACCAGTATTTAAAAAATAATGATAAATGAAAGTGATTGAACTGCCTTGAAAAGCTCTAAAGCTTTTATAGAACTTGCCCATATAAGCTCATGTAGTGTACATGTACATAGTAGTCTTTAAACGTTATTGGATCAAAGAAGAATACTGACCCTGGGCAGATCCACACTAACTTTTTTTCCTATTTGCCCTATGGGCAAGTGAAATTATCACTTTCAGATTTTTACTTGCTCGAATGAAAAATTTACTTGCCCAAAAATAAACAATAAAAAATATTAAAAATTATTTTAAACATTACACCCCTTTTGGGCAAAAGGTGTGATTTATGAATTTAAATACAGAGTCATAAATGAAGTACAATCACATGAACAAAATAATGATGAAAAGTTAATTGAACATAAAGTTTAATACTATTTTGTTTGTTTTTGGTAAGATTTTTGGACATGTTTTGCTCATTCATGATAAAAATTTTCAAAATTTTACTTGCCCCGGGCAAGCGGGCAAGTGCTAGTGTTGAGCCCTGCCCTGGGAGATATGCACATGTTCTGCCACAGAGGTAATAATGTTTTAATAGCTACTCGGACATTAGAAATAAAATGTGATTAGCATGGGACAGTCACACCCTTTTGTTTGACTCTCTAATTTACATTGTCCCTCATCTTGTTTGCCTGTTATAGGCGAGGATTGTAGTCTCCACCGAAATTATGCCAATAACTGGTTATTATGTTAATTGATTTGAAAAAGGCAAACCCTGAGAACTTAGATGTACATGTACGTGGAGAAAGTTGTTGTGGGTGTTGTATTGAAATGTGCCTACCGTTTCATTAATTTAAAAGAAAAAAATGCATTCCCTTGACAGCAACAAGAAAAAAATAATGTGAAAGAATTTGTGACTGTGTCAATGATTTCCTCATCCCCCCCAATATTATACTTCCTAAACTTCCAAGATCACACCAATCTCTTCAATTAATGTATTAAGGTGAGTTTTAAAGCAACAGGTAGCAGTTAACAGCAGCCTACAACAAGAAAATCAACCTTAATTCTAGTTCATTATTATTTCATTGGGTCATAATTTTGATGGTAATTAGTTTTGGCAGCATGTAATACTATACTCAATAAAAATTAATAGTTTTATGAATCCATTTGTAAGTGGTTAGTGGTTTGACCTTTAGTGGTAATTTCCTTCCGTTAACCACACTTTCGTGAAGGAAAGATTAAGGAAAACTGGTGATTAATGCTAACATGTACTTATATCAATACAGTACTGCTAAAACACCTTTGTGTTCTAGTTCCAGATAAGTAATATTTAATTTTGTTTGTGAGGTGGTGGGGTGTGGGGGAGGGGGATGAAGACACACTAAATTAAGATACATGTATTAAGTACAGTGTTAAATACCATGACCTTGCATGTACATGAACACTACTCATGCTGCTTGATGATGGCCTTGATAACTTTGAGATATAGGCAATGAAAAATGAAATGATCACTGCACCTGTCCTTTTTGTATAATCCAAAACTGTCTATAGAATTCCTAAAATGTGTAGATTAGTCATTTTAAGAATTTGAGACACAAAATGGAAAATGGAAGCACACCTATAGGTAAAAACACACACTCACTCACACTCCTGACAATTAGATATAAATTACATTGTTACAATCTCACCCTCAATTTTCGTTTAATCAGTGGTTCTTTGCCTTCAGCCCAAGAATAATTTTAGTAAATCAGAAAACTTTTTCGTTGATCATTGACAAGGTATTCTTCTGTCACCCCAGACATCAGAAAACAACATCAAACCCACTGAGAATTGTGTATAGGGATGCATAAATTATCATACATGTAGAACATAAACCTGTGGAAAATGTTGTTGTACCCCCCCCCCCCTAACATTTTATATTTTGAGTGATGTTTCAAAAATGGGAAAGTTTAAGAGCAAGCAATTTTCAGAGCATTGATAGATCATATGGTAGTGTCCACAAATAAATCAATTTCAATTTTTGATATTGACTGATAGGAGATTGTAAAGGAGTTAAAATCCCTAATTATACATCCTCTTGAAATGTGCTGTTGTTGTAGTTTTTTTTTGGGGGGGGAGGGGGAAAAGACATGAAAGAAAGAAAATGGTGGCCAAGAACAATTTATGCAATTGTTGAGCAGACCATTCATAAATTTGTATCTGCAGCTCGTACTGTAGAATGCAGGGTATCGTGGAGACATGAGTTTCACTTTTCAAAAAATTAAAAACTCTTACTTTGCTCACTTTATAATTTTATTTCAACAGTCTATTTCCTCTCTATGTCAAAAAACAAAATAATCAAGGTCATTTGTATCAAACTAGAAAAAAAATCATTTGCATTTACCCAAAACTCAAACAGTATTAGCTGTAAATATATGTAAATTGTAATAGTTCAAGCAGCCAAACTTTGAAATAATCTTGATTTTTCTTTGAAACAATTTTTTTTAATATTGTTTGTTTAAGAACAAACTTGTACAAATATAACCTTCACTCAATATATTAGTAAATTTCATTCTCATTGAGCTGTAGTTGTTTACATTATCTGTCAGTATTGCCGTTCTTTTGAATACAAGATTTCTGTCTAATGTGTTAATATATGTTTCTATTGTTTATGAAACCGAATTTATGTCAAAAATGCCCCCTCCCATTTTCGAAGGATCTATCTTTTAATCATTGTAATACTAATTCTGTTGTACATATGATATTAACATACAGTGTACATGGTGTATAAATTATTGCACTCGTTACTTTTTACGATATGTGGATTGAGGAATAAATGAAATAAATAAAAAGAAGACATGCCCCCAAACAAACAGTAGTGTTCTGATTCTCTGAACAAACAAAAATCATTACAGCCATACCCTCACCCATATGTCATCAGAACTGAAGGATAGTTTTCAGAATGTAATTAGATTATATGCTCTACTGCCTAATAGCCATAAATGTGAGCCAACGAGCAATTACACCAGTCACTCCTCTACTTCTGTCACGTCACGAATACCGCCCAACCATCCAATAGCATATAACCTCAACAGCAAACAGATCTCTGAAAAACCCACTGCCGATAATTGTCTTATTTCCTGAACAAGCCTTTTCTTTCTTCAAGGAGAGATGGGCTATCCTAATTAAATTTAGCTTCATTAGGGAAAGCGCTAAATGCGTGAGTGGTCCCAATACGTCAGCTCATTTACAACAAGGACACTTATTGGCATTGTCGCCGCCACTGTACTAGGCTTAATGTTGTTTACATTTATTTTTGTTTTTAATATTATTGTTTTTCTTTGGATTTAGTGGTAATAGGACATGATTTGATATAATTAAATCATCACACTCGAAATTTAGGAACCACTTTTTTAGCAAGTGCAATGTACTCATCTATGATTAAAAGGTTAACATCATCGCAGCAAAATATTTTGGTCTTAATGTACTTCAGTTATTTCATTTCACATTGATGTAATTCTCAGTTCATTGCATTTCAGGAAAGCAGTGAAATTGACGTAATATTGTTACCGTAACGACGCCAGGACTGATTATAGTCGGTGTACAATTTATTGGAAATACTTCCTTGTGTTCACAACTTCCGTCCTCCAAAACTACCTTATTTTTTATTGTAAGATAAAAATTTAAAAAGCAATAATGACTTTTGCTTAGAGGAAAATTAAATACGTTTCTAACCAGACGTTTCTTTTATAATTTTGAATGGCCTGTTTGTAAACCTCAAGGACAAAAATAAATATAATAGAGCGCACTAGCACAATCAGAGCAAAATTTATGATTATCTTTGATCATGATTGTGTGGGTGTGTGTGTGTGTATGTGTCTTTGTGTCTGTGTCTGTCTGTGTGTCTGTGTCTGTGTACCCAATACTCAAACACAGGAATAATGCCTGTAAAAATAGGGGAAAATACCCTCTTGGGTATGCACACCAGAACCTACAATTCCAGATTGAAAAATAAAAAAGCCCTACTGTACATTGCGTGAGGGGCAGAGGAACACACCCCCCCCCCCTTCAGTCGCTCAACTCTCTTGCACTTAGATTTCAGGAAATGTTGTTTTCATCTCTGCAGGCGGTGGTTCGAGCCTTAGACGATTTGGCCAAAGATGGGAAGATTACAGAAAAGGTGTACGGCAAACAGAAGGTGTATGTGGCTGACCAGGTAAGGATATTAGAGATGTTGGGTTCAGGATTTGCACACCAAAAAACAGCAAATTGAATGAAATCATTCACAATGTGAAGATTAAACACCTCTCATAGAACCTTTGGCTTTGAGTAGGCTACGTAATTTTGGTGAAAATTTGGATGATTAAACTTCAAAATTTGCGAAGCAATGGCCTTTGCACGGGCCATTCCGTTAGTTCGAAATTTGTCCGATCAGTTGGTAGCCAAAGGTCATGCAGAGTTCAGCACAGCTTAACCATATCAGCTTACATAGTCAGCCACTGATCACAGCGCACAACTGGTCTTGCAAACTTACACATAACCGTGTTCAGCAATTTGAGCAAAATTTAAACTCACAGAAAGAACAATATTCTGGTAGCATATCATTATTAGTTATTCTCATAAAACAACAAGTTCATGACACATGGATCTCAAACTTTCAACACACTATCTGTAAGTACCTAATTACTGTTCGGTAATAATAATGAAGGGAAGTGATGGTCTTGCAAATCTTGAACCCAAACTTTAAGGAGAATTTTCTCTATCTAATAACATATTGGCCATGTGGGCTATGGGAACCAGATGTGTTAACTTGGTGGGAATTTCAGAAGCTCAGTTAGAGGCAACAGGTTTACTTGTTTGTTTACTTAAAGGAAACTCAAACATGAACATACCAGTATTGAATTTCTCTTGGGGGCCCGATTGAAAACAGATCTGCCTGCCACAGTGGATATTGATGGCAGTTCTTATAGAATGAGTCAATATTTGACTGTAAAATTTCCACAGCAGAATCCTTGCATAGGTTTCTTGATTTTAGAATTGTTTCACCCAAGTTGATCGAGGCCTACCCCCAATCATGCTATTTATACCTTTAACCAAATTTGCTCAAACTTTCATTGTTGGATTTCGAAAAATGCTCAGATCTGATTGTAAGACTAGACGTGGGTTAAGACGTCTCTTACCACTTACATGTATCTCAACAGTTTTACCAAGACCTGCTTTTAACTTCAGGTGTCCTTCAAATCAATCAAATCACTTCAACCTGATGATTAGCAAGGGGATTATAATGACACGTGAAGTTGCTAAAATTGATACCTAGGCTATCACCAGGTGTGAATTTGGGGACGAGCAAGACACCTCTCCCCGACCCCAACCCCCCCCCCCCATTTAAAAAAACCAAGAACTAAAATTAACAAGTCGCTGACAGATACATAATCGTACATACCACCACTGCTCATTATGTTAGTACTTTCCTTGAAGTCAACTTGAATCCAGGGCCCTGGGGGAAATACAGTGGCATGGCAAGGATTTATTTTGGTGGGAAATAGTGGGGTGTCCTGGGGATTTGATGGTAGGGCACAAAAAAGTACAATTCCTTTGACAATTTGACATTATGGAGAAGAGAGCAAAAGAAATTTGTGAACCCCCCCCCCTACCCAACCTCTCTGGGAGTGAGGTACAGTGGGGTGTCCTGGGCTTCTGATAGTGGGGCACATTTCTTTTTCCCATGACAGTATTTCACGATTTTATTCATAGGGGGAGGAGGCATAAGAAATGTATGAGTTCCGCGGGCCCCTTCCCCCACCTCTCTGGCAGTGGGGACAATGGGGATATCCTGGGGTTTTGATATCATGACTGGGCACAAAGATGTTTATTTTCCTTAGATAAAAAATATGATTTATTCATGGGATTTTAAGAAATTTCTTGGGGCCTCTTAGCCCCCCCCCCCCCAAAAAAAAGGTCTTCCCTGACTGTGCCTGGGATAGAATATACCCTGTACTTTTACCTTACCTTACTTTCAACTAGAATAAAAGTGTATAATCTAAGGAAGGTGGGTGCAGGGCAATGAGTAAGAACTCAAGTGGAAATTCTTTTCATTCACCAAATTTTAAGTAACAAGAAGTAAAAAAAAAAAGATGTTGATAAATGATCAAAATATAGGACAGGAATATTGGGGACATGTGTGAGAAGGAAGGGGAAGGGGGATTTCGATAATGGTGATGATGTTTGGGGAGATATTAATTTTTACCCCCGCTGGCTACGCTGGTCAAGGTAAAATTAATTAGCGGAAATTAGCAATGTCCACTCGTACAAGCACAGGGTAAAGCCTAGAGACACGCATGATGTAAGCAATTATTTGGCTTTATCAGTCTGCAAAATATTAGTTTATCATAGTAGGACAGAAATGTCTTATCAAAATAATAGATATTCTGAAGATGGATTCCAAAAGTGATGAAAAAGATCATGCTGATGATTTTAATAAACAAAGCTGAAGTCTTCATTCAAAAACTGTTCATACATGTACAGTGAAACCTGTATATAAAGACCACCCAAGGGAGACAAGAAAAGTGGTCTTTATGAGCTGGTGGTCTTTAAGTACAGGTTTCTGTGATACACATTTCAATGGAAAGCACTTTCCAAGGGAAACCAAAATTGTGGTCTTTACAGACAGGTTTTCCTTCTATACAGGTGGCGCTAGAGCAGGTTTCACTGTATTTGCTATTTTGATAGCATGTGGAACGTAATGTAATTTAGATCTTTTTAAAACTAATGTACAAATATAGTGAAAATAAAGTAAACTTACCTGAGAGAGTTGTGTTTTTATTTATTTTGGGGGTCATTCAGCCATACATGTACAGCTGCAAGTGAATTGAACACTTAAACATTAAAGGACAGTGACATGATTATTGGGAGAAATAAAAGTGCCTCTCGAACCAAACTCATTAAAACATTTACCAGTCCATACACTAGCTGATGTGTATGACCTGATTGAAAGGATTTGTCTTGAATTTGTTTACTTACTTAAAGACGCTATATGTGACCGCCCAGCTCAAAACCCACAAAAAGTGGGCCAAAATCAACTTTCACTTTTCTTCATAGTTTTAAAGAATAAGCTCCTAGCTGTAAACTGATATATAACTTGTTAAAATCAGACCATCCTAGCATGTTCAAAAAGTGATTGAAACACGAGAGAGTTAGGAGGTGCAGTTTCACAGAAAAGGGAGAAAAGAGGATTTAAAGATTACGTTCACTCAGGTATGCCATATGAAAGCACATGTCCGAAAAAATGTGGTCCAGAAAAACTGCCATATCTCCATTTCAATTTCATTTTAAGCCACCAAATTTGACATTAGAAAGAGAAAATATTACTCTTTCAGATTAGATAAACTTTGAAACTTTGAGTTGGTCAACCCAAATGACACATTTTGGTCTATTACAGGGAATCATAATCTGCGACTTTTTGTTGGTTTGGAGCTGGGCGGTCACATATAACACTGTGGAAGACACGTTTAAAAAATTGTCGAACTTTGCTGTCTGACATAATTGACAGTGTTTGAATGGACAAATAAACACCTTAGAACACAAAAGTTTGGACAGTTATGCTGTTACTAGTACAATATGTGCAGATACAAATTGGCACATTAATTTCCTATCAGGCGATAGAAAATTCTGCAACACAGCAGTCTATGGGGGAAAGCTGGAATGGTCCCTCAATGATTTTTACTTTTTTAAAGCACTTACTGATCGTTTTAAACTGCAATTTTTTCAGGACTTCATTTTTAGACCATGGCAGAGACACTGGTAGCATGGGGAATCATGCAGCTCAGATTTTTTAAACTGGAAACACTGTTATACAGTGCCTTTAGAAAATCAAGCATGAATATACCAGCACTTTATTTCTCTCGTGTCCCGAGAGAAAATAATCCATAGAAAGTCTATACAACTTATTTGTCTGTCACAAGGCTTACTGATGGAAGTCATAAAATGAGTCCACTTTTGACTTCAAAATGCTCACAGTAGAATCCTTGCACAGTTCACTTGATTCTAGACCAGGTTTACCCCAAATTGAGGACTACCCTCAATCATGTCATTTACCTGTAATGTCTGTCAAATGTAAATCTTCCTCTATACCATTTGGAACTGCTTCCTTGGATTAGCCAAGATATAACAGTTGTATTCTGTGGCTTGTTGACACAATGTACACACACACACACACACTCTTCCAAAGAATCACATATTTATATTTTATTTCATTTTTCAGAGTCAGTTTCCAGACGTGGATGAAAAGGAGCTGAAAGACATGGACGCCAAGATTGTAGAACTAACCTCCAAACTAGACCAGTCTAGGTCTAAATGCAGGGAACATGAAAGAGGTTGGTGATCGTGTCAATGAAAGATGGAACCGGCCAGTAACAGGAAAAAGTTAAGAAATTCATTGAAATCCAAAGCAACAGTATTCTGTATTCTTACCTAAGTTACAATATGGTGCAGTATAGCCAGGAATAAGACATCATGCAAAAAACAGTCACACAGAACACTTATAATGGAAATATTTGTAGTGCATTTCTTTTCCTGTGCTGATTTCTTTTTCAATTTTGGGGGTAATGCATGGTTATTTGTCTCCAACCAATCAGATTGTGCATGCACTGGCCTCGTGCTGACCTGACATGACCAATGCATGCACTTTTTGAATCAATAAGCTCCTCCTAGCTTGCTTGTTCCTAATGGAATAAGTAAGCCAAGACGTAAAATTAACAGCAATTGACTAATTGATACATGTAGGGCCTTGCTGAGGGTAAGTGTCACACAGTGCTCTTTATTTGGGCTTTCATTATCATCATGCACCATAATTCTCACAAAGTCAAAAAGATAAAAAATCTTAACTTATTCATGTTAATTGCCGGCTCCATCTTCCATTAAAGTAGTTGTACATCAGTCTGTATGCAGGTTTCTGACTTCTCAAACCCCCACATTATATCTTGAAAATTATCATAAAAAATGGGGAGGTCTGACAAGTCAATTTCAACAACATTCAGCAAATTCCACCAGTAGATGTCATGTAAGCGAGTCTCATGCTTGTATACAGAAGTGGAGATTTCATGTCATGAGTGGGGGTGGGGATGAAAATAGATTTACACAGATAACAAAAACTATCCTAAATGGTATCAAAAAAAAAAAAATAATAATATCAAGTTTTTAAAGTCAAGTGAAGACGATCCCCCAGAAAAATTTGAGAGGTGGCACCCTGAATCAGCGGTCACATCAGTTCAGCGATCGTTTCTTAAACTGTTCCTGTAAACCTGAAATCGGGGCAAATTGCTGACTTTCGGGTTGTTGGCCGGTAAGCTGCACTTTTCAGCTACAGGTGTCTGTCTTACATCCATGTAACATATGTCTTACTCTTTCTGACGTAGGAATCCACAATTTTGGAAGTCAGGTTACATGAAAGTATCCTGTTTCCGTCAAGTGTAATAACCTGCCAGTTTGTGCACAAACATCAGGGGTGTATCCAGGATTTTTTTCTCTGGGTGGGTCGAGATCATAATTTTTTTGGATCTTTTCACACTGAAATACCAGCAAGATATGATTGAAATACACCTGATCAATGTTTTTTATCCATGTAATTGTAAAAAGCCCCTCGAAATAAAGTCTGGAAAAACGTGGATTTTTTGGAATTATTATCTTTTTGGGGAGGGGGGAGGGGGAGTGTATAACCCTCCCGATCCCCCCCCCCTCCCCCATAAAGTACACCCATGAACAGGATAACATGTTAAGCAGAAGGCAGATCCTGGGTATATCCCAATAGTGACAGGTGCATGCTAGTCTGCGTCACAGATACTGAGGACTAGTGTGTTATTCTTGATTCTTGAAAGATTAAATTTACCCCGTTTTCACTTTATCAGAATTGTCTAGTGCATTGAGACAGAAAATAGTATATAAGCCACTGAAATGTATCATAAACCCAACTGTTTCATACTCCTTGAGGATTTGTTTTGAAGATGCATGTTTATCAGCCAGTAAAAGTTTGAACAATATCTTTTTTCAGTGGTGTTATGACCAAATCTTTTATCTCAAAACTGTTCAATATTCAATAGAGGCTATAAGCCATATATCTGCCTAGAAACACTGACACATGTGGGATTGCTGTCTCCTTTTGAGACTGAAATCTGATATTTTCAAAGAACAAAATCTAACTTCCTAGCTGCGAGATTAGATAATGGAAAATAATAATTTAAAAGCCATAATTCGTCGCGTCAGCGCAAGAACGCCCTTAGACGCACTTGCTTAAAAAACCCGTCAGTGCAGAAAGGCACTTACCGGGCCCTTATGGAACGTGCGCGCCGTTGCGCAAAGGCCGTAACGGAACACGCGCATGACCGCAGTACAATGCCGTTAGTATACACGCGCACATGTTAATGTAAGGGCCTTTCCTGCACTGACGCACGTGTTCCATAAGGGCCTTTCTGCACTGACGTGCGTGTTCCATAAGGGCCTTTCTGCACTGACGGGTTTTTTAATCAAGCACGTCTAAGGGCGTTCTTGCGCTGACGCGACGAATTACCAAAAACAATACAAGGATTTTGTCTCCCATTCAATGAGTGATTGAGACTCATTTAGGCTATATGTCATCACAAACCCATATTCCTGTTGGTATATCTTTATCACATTTTGGGTGAAAAAGCATTAAGCATATTTTATGATAATGTTGCCATGTTATTTATCATAATGCTATTGAAACTTTACATGGGCGTGGTAAGTTAGGAGCAACTTGAAAATTTTAATGTTGAGTGTGAACAAGACAGTCAAAGTGATGGATTTGAAAACAAGGCTAGATCCTTTTTTTATCAATTCATCATTATGTAATAAGTATTAAAAAATTCAGCCATTCTTGACACTTACATTTCTTCTCCATTTTAGAGCTGGGGAGTTTGAACAGTGCACTTACAAATGAAGAAGCTGAGAAAAGATTAGAAGAATTAACAACAGAGGTAAGGTGTAGTCAAATACCATTTATTAGCCAATTTAAAACCTGAGTAAGGTGGGTTTGTTATATCATGAGAATTTAACTTTTAATGTGCCAAAGTTGCAGATCTGCACCAAATAATACACATAACGTTTAAATCCTCTGTCATGTTAAGAGTTAAAGTGGAATGAAACCCAGACACATTCCTGCATTCAGAGATTACAGAACAATGCAAGAAGGAAATAAGTGAAAGTTTGAACAAATTTGGTTGAATGGTTCAAGAGGTATGTTTGTTCAAAGTTTATTTGATCCTTGTTATGGAGGATTGTTAATTTGGCAATTCTACCAGCTTTTTAGATGAAAGTGTGGAGAACTCTCCATTGGTTTTGTACACAAATTTATTCTCACTTTTTATCAAATATCTGATTTGCTCTTGCTTGTTGTGCAAGTAAGTCCTAGCACAAATGATTCTACATGTTTTTCTGAAAAAATCTTGATACTTTCTCAACTGACACTTCAGAAAACTGCAAATTATTGAAAATTTGTGTACAAATCCAATGGGAAGTTCTCCACACTTTCATCTGGAAAATGAGTCGAGTTGCCAATTTAAGGATCCTCCATAACAAGGATTAAATAAACTTTGAACAATCATAACTCTTAAACCATTTAACCAAATTTGCTCAAACTGTCACTACTTCTATCTTATATTGTTTTGTACTCTCTGAATTCAGTAAGATGTCTGGGTTTCATTCCCCTTTAAAGGAGAAGTTTCTCCAGTCATTGATGTGGATGCCTTGAATGCAGAATATTTTTAAAATTCAACACTGAAAATTTCAGCACATTTGTTTAAGCCATTCAAGAGGTAGATTGTGTTATTTCCATACACTGTAGAGTTTATGACACATCCGGTTCCCGTAGCCAACAGGTTAAAGTAATAGGCTAACATTGTGGATCTTCAAATTAAAAAAATGTCAAACTTTGCTATCTGAGCTACATAGTAGTGTTTGAATGGACAAGTAAACACCCTAGAATAAAAAAGTTTGGAAATTTATGCTGCCACTGGCAAGATATGAATGAATAAACAATTAGTACTCAGGGCGAGTAAAAAATAGTCTAGATCCACACACGATAAGTCTATGGGAGGAAATGGGCAGGTGAATCTGGTCAACTTATGATTTTCACTTTTTTAAAGCACTAAATCATTTTGAAATGCAATTTTTTCAGGACTTTATTTTTAGACCTTATCAAAGACACTTGGAGCATGGAGGATTATGTAGCTCACGTTTTTGTAATTGTGGTACATGTTAGCCAGTGGCTTTAAGGCATACATGTGCGCTTGCTTGTTGCTATCCTTAGAGGTTATGATACTCTTTTGCATTTGGGCTCCCATATTCTTGTCCAGTATACATGTACCTTTAAGCGAAATTTGAATTGAGCAACCAAGAAGTTTCCACTACTTTTCAAGTTTCTTATGAAAGATTAATTCAGTAAATGTCAAATCGTGATCGCAGTAAAAAAGAATTGGATGGTTTAATAATCGAAAAGACTTCAAACTGCGGAGACGCCTTCCTTCCATTTTACAAGTCATGCAGAAACCCGGCTAGAATATGTGAATTCTGCGTCAACGAGACCAGCCATGTCGGATGATTTCTTCCTGGCGCTGATTGGACATGACGGGGGTTAATGCCTGCCCAGTCTGGGCTAGTGATTCCTAACAAAATTGATTTTAAATATCTTGGTACATGTGTCTTCAGTTACATCAATTGGCGGAGACATGTGGTGTTATTTCTGCTACTGTACGCAAAATCCTCATGATTATTCTTTGGAGAATATGAAGAAAAAAAATGTATAGCAATCAAAAAATTATCTGTATGTGCCAACTGTTCAGATATACAGGAAAACATTTAATCCCCATATTTAATAGCTTGACAGGGCGATTGCTATTTTTGAGGGAGCCTTATTTCGTCTGGACTTTTTGGTTTGGGATATGAATATTTTCAGCATCTGACTCAGGGGCATGGTAACTTGAATGTGGTTAGTAGATTTAACCATATGTTGACCTTTTTCTGGTTGTTCACTTCCCTTTACCCCTCCCTGCCTCAACCCTCTCTGATTTTAAAATTTCAAAAAAATCTTAATAATATGAACATTTTTCAGTCGGTTTGTTGTTTGCTGATATCTAGTATGACCATACTCTGAAAGAGTGATGAAAAAAATTGTCTGATCAACCAAAACTATACACACTTAGACAGAGTTGATCAAAGGTTAAAAATAAGCAGTGGTTGTAAAAATCACTTGAAGAAGAAGAACAAGATTTGAACACTGAAACGTCATTCTAACACCTTGTAGCATTTTGTTGAATTTTCATGGTCTAAAGTAAGAGTTTTAGCAAAAACTTGGACTTAAACTCTGCTAATTGGAGGAAAGTTGAAAAATCATGTAAAAATTATTTAAACTATTCAACAATCAGATGTTTCAGAATGCTGCTTGCTTAATTTTTTCTCTAAAAGTGGGTTATTGGGGCTGTTGCATACATGTATACACAACAAAATATGGTTCATGTTTGATATTCAAAAGTTAAGATATGAGAATGTAAAATCATGTGGTTGCCAGTTGGCCCTCAGTATTCCTGATAGTTTTTTACCCCCCCCCCCCAATCAGACACACTTGTACATGCCCCCAACCCAAAATACCACAGTACACCTCCGTAGGATGTCTAATCAGGGAGTTTAACACCTCTAATCTCCTGTCAGTCAATTTCAAAGACGTTTATTTGTTGACATCAACAGGGAATATAAATTATAAGGGGGCTAAACCACTGCCGTAATTAAAAGAATATTGATCGCAACATTAATCCTGTAATAAAATTGAAAACAAAAATCTTAATTTCATAATGAGATATATGTAGTATGCTTCACTGTTGTTGTTTTTTTTTGTGTGTGTGTGTCTGTGTCTGTCTGTCTGTGTCTCTTTATCTGTATATCTGTTTGTACATGTATGCCTCACCATGTTCTAGGGAGGATCTCAAGTTGATAAATCCATGAAAAAGGTCAGTGTTGGAGTTGAGTCCACAAGTGCCGAGTCCAAGTCCACAGATAAATAGAATTTTTGCCATTCATTTTACATAAGGACTAGTGGAGGGGATATTATGATAATATCAAAATTACACGATGTTGAAAAAATATCGAAATTACACGATGTTGAAAAAATATCGAATACACGATAATGATCTCATGATTATTTCAATATATCGCCAGAGGCACGATATGACCCAAAATACCTTCGGTTATGAAAACCTAATGGGGTAAATGCATGCACTGCAGTGGGAGGGACCAAGAAATTCCTACAGTCAGGAATACTCTGCTCACGAGTGCTACTGCCTGTAATCCTATAGGTAGAAACAGGGGGGAGGGAGATATGAGAGACCTCCATACTGTTCAGCTATCAAACTTGTGGTATGACATGTATGAGCAGTAGAGCATTTAGTATAACATAACAACTCTGTCAACACACTGACCACCAAAAACTTATAAACAATCTGCACCATGAATCTTCTGATGTAGTTACAAGGGGGTCTGCAGAAACTAAAAAGCAACATTTTTTGACTACATTTTGATAACAGTCCTACAGGGCTCACTGTCAAATTTAATAACCTAAAATAGATTTATCTTTTTCATCATAAATCTGTTTTTCAACTCTGGCGATAAGTCGTGTTATTAACAATGTTTTTTTCCACGATGATCGAATGAGGTTTAGATCAAAATATCCCAGCTCTAATAGGGACTCGACACAGAGTGCGAGTCCTGAGTTCACTATCTTGGACTCAAGTCTGGACTTCACTACACTGGTCCTTGTGTGTGTGTTGGGGGGGGGGGGGATGGTGGTGGGGGATGGGGTTGGGTGGGTGTTTAAAAGCAAAGGACACACATAACACTTAAATTGATTCGTGGTCTTTGTGACAAGTGAGGATGTCCTCAGTATTTGATTATAACAGTCTATTTGAGGAAAATATCACAAGGTACTCATAGATTTCACATGCTAAAAGCAACATCTCTTATAGCATTTAATGATGGTTTTGATGTACAGGTTTCTCAGGGCTTCATTTTTAGACATTATCAGAGACATGAATGATTATGAAGCTTACATTTTATAAACTGAGAACATTGTAAAATTATGTCTTTTGAATAACTTTCTCCAGATATCATGACTTCTTGTTTACCAGCAATATAGTACAGTGACAAGATCCATCTTCTGTTAAAAGACTTCATTGACTAAATAAAATCTGTGCTTTAATTATGATCAGGCCTGTTAGGTCATCAGCTCACCACCCATAGGCGTAGGCCGGGCAACACATGTCCACCTTTCCAAACACTCGGAATGACAGAATGGGAAATTGGCAATGATAGGTGCCACTATCGGCTGAGTCATGCGACTATTTTTTTTTCGAGGGACAAAAGACCCTTGTCCGCAGCAATCGCTTGACGGAGTTTTATATAGAACAGGTCAGATGATCGGGAGCTGGGAGGGTAGCGGTTTGGGGGTTTAACGTACTGGGAACTGGATAAATATAATACTGGTGTTGGTGTTGCTTAGCAACAGTAACCGAGACAAATTAGACAATGCATTAAGTTGTTAAGTAAAAGGGGAACCACTTTGATAATGAGGTAAATTGCTGAATTATCCCATCGAGGTTAATGGCAAGAGATTTGTATTTTTGTTTGTGTATTTTCGAAACATTATTATGGATACAAATAGTATAAACAGCTTTTATCAGCTGACACCGCATGTATGTTAACCCGTTGAAGACGAGTGACGAGATATCTCGTCACGAGGTCTATGGGAAATGCGTGTTAAAGCAAAAACAAATCGTCTCAACGGGTTAAAAGATTGATGATTAATACACATAATCAATTTTAAAATAAAACACAAACTTATATTTAACCATTGAAACTTGTGTAAAACGGGGTGTGGGTCTGTGTCCATTTTGCTACAGTAAGAGCAAATTAAAATAAATAGTGGAAAATTTACTGTTCATTTTTAATTAGGCCTGAGTCAAAACGTTTAAAACGACGTTCACACGAACGTTAAAAGCAAAACGTTTTGCAATTTTACAATCCGTTTAAACCCTTAATTATCAACATATGGGAAAATACCAGTTACTATAATTGTGATGACCATTTTTGAGTGCCTCTTGCCATGGTTTTTATACCTCAATTTATGTGAAAATACCCAACTCTGTGTTTCCACTGCCAACATAAAGACGCTATTACCACTACTGTAGCTCTCTCACTCTTATAATTCCAGACATTTTTTTTCTGTCTTTCTTTTTTCTGTCATCTGTCTCCAGACAAGGTCACGAAGTTGCTGTCATAAAACTAGTCTATAAGACATACATGTACACCACATTGCTATTACATGTAAGTTAAATTGATAAGATCTGTAGAAAGAGAAGTTAACACTGCATGTTAACATCAAGTTGCCTCCCTATACTGTCAGGGAATGGACGCAAGAAAATTATTATTCCTCAAGAATTTAAACTTTTCCATACCATTACATTGTAATACACTTGTTGTCGAGTCTGATGTTAAGGCTAGTTGTGACATTTTTGTTTTATTACCTCTTCCACATAAAGCTGAGACATGTGTGACCACTCGGTGACAGCCCGTCAATCACAAGTACTCCCTGGTGCATATGCTTTGTTACTGAACTGATTACTGTACCAGTGAACTTTATTGTTATACTCAATATAAGAACCCATAAATTACAACTAGGTTTAAACGGTTTGAAACGTTTTTATGACCAGTCAAAATGTTTCACATACAAACCTTAATGACTCAGGCCTAATTTTAATGTAGGTCACTCTATTTTTTCTCATTAGTTCCTCTTCTGTAAAATATCTAACCCTTTTTGTCCCAGACTAATTGTATAATAACCACCGTATTACCTACTGCTGGAATCTCCCTCGTACTTATCCCATACTTGTTCCTATTAATAATTAAAAGGTTTAGAGAATGTGATTTTAGTTATTTGATTTTTGGAGGTCTCAATTTTTTACATTGTGGAAGTCCATTTACATTACTGCCAAACTGTGATATCTGACTTTTAGTGTTGGAATGGACAAATAGACATGCCAAAACACATAACTTAGCCAGTTATGCTGTCACAAGCAAAATTGAACAGAATAATATCCACACATGAATTAATGTCCTGTGGATGGAAATTCTATAACATAGCAGTCTATGTGCAAAAATTGAAATGTTTAATGATTCATTTTCTTTTTTTTAGCACTTGATGATCACTTTCTACTACGTTTTTTAGGGCTTCATTGTTAGACCTTATCAGAGACATTAGTAGCATGAATGATTATGTAGCTTAGATTTATCTAAACTAGAAACATTTTAAAACGATGACTTTAATGTTTTTTTATTTGTTTGTTTGCGTTTTGCATTCAGTGTGAGAAGAAGCTGAGTCGTGTTGACAAAATCAAGTCAGTTGGTAACCATGTGAACCCTGAGGAGAAGAAAGCTATCTATGAGAGGAATGAGACGAGTACCAAGGCATGGAGAAAGAGAAAGAGAATGGTATGGGAAAACAACATTGCAGGACACATACCAGTGTCCAATATAGATGTCTACATCTTTTGACTTAAAGCCCAAAATAGTTTTGGTCGATCAGACATTCACTTTTCGTCAATCTTTCATAAAGTATTATATTGTCACCTAAGACATCAGAAAACAACATCAAACCTACTGAAAATTGAAAATTGTTTTATAGTAAAAAAATTGTGATGTTTAAATTATTCAAGAGCAGGTAGTGGTACGGGATGTTCACTACCTATGGGAAATGGCAGGGATCCCCTCCTCCCCCCCCCCACCAAACATTTTGAGTAGTTTCTCAAAGGAGTTTCAAAGCGTCATTTACTGAGATGATCAAAACTATTACTGGGAGGGGGAATATTGACTCGTGACCCCCCTCCCTAAGTTGGATTAGGGTTAACCCTATGGGAATTAGGAGATCACGATGCAGGGATTAATGGGTTGAGGCCATTTCAAGTTAAACAGTTGATACTAGTTATAGACTTCCAAATTTTAATTTCTTTGTTTATTTTGTCCTCACTGCATCTTTATTAGTGACTGCAATGACATGGCTATCTCTTGCTTCATTACTCATCTATCTTGACCTCGCTGTGCTCACTGGCAGTGAATTAATTCATTACTTGTTAATTAGCTAATTGATTTCCTGTCACGATGTGTGAATGGATGGACCACTATTTCCGAGAATTTATCTGTAATAAAACCTTTTTATTTGGTGGTGGTTTGAGTTGTGATGTCACTCCATGCCCTAATGACGTATCCACAAGCCGAAGATGATCATCCTCTGAGACAAAAATATAAATGTTAGAGGTAAAAAAGAATGATGATGATAACATATTGCAATTGCCCTCCTTACAAGGATTTTTGATATCCATTTTTATTGACTTCCTTGATACCTCTGCTCTCAGTTGATGAATGAGGGAGGCATTGACATTAATTTATTGCCTGCTGACCACTACAAATAATCCATGTACAAAAGATAATGAAACCAGATAACAAGTGACATGAAATATATTTGTTTGACCCAAGTTATGTTTAAGTTCCTAAAATAGCATAGGTCTTACGTTTTGTATGACTGTCAAACGCAAAACACAAGTCTAGAGTGAATGGTTTAATTGATTTATTTCTTCTCCATATCTTATTTTGGAAGGCGAAGTTTAGTTTTGGGGATTTTTTGTTATTTGAAAGCTTTATGCCCCAAAGTCATAACCCTGCAATAATAGATTCTGAATGTCTTTAGGTTTTTTTTAATTAGTTAATGAAAAATCTCCGGGGGTCCCCCCCCCCCCCCCGACGATTTTTCATTAATTAATTTAAAAAAAAAACTAAAAGACGAAATGAAGGTTATATGAGTTATACCTCATCTGAAAGAGCAGAGTCTGCTCTTTCAGATGAGGTATAACACATGCAACTTTAAAGCCTTTTTAACCCCTTTAGATGCTATAATGTAAAATATAGTCGAAAATCTGGGGGGTCCCCCACCCCCCCGAGATTTTTCATTAACTAATTTAAAAAAATAAAGACATTCAGAATCTATTATTGCAGGGTTATGACTTTGGGGCATAAAGCTTTCAAATTATAAAAAATCCCCAAAACTAAACTTCGGCTTTAATTTGTAACATGTACTGTGTAGTGCATATTTGCAACTCTGGCATGTAGAGAGTTAACAATTGTTTAATTTTAAGCTCTGTAATACAAAACTTCATGCAGTAGATCCAGAAATTATTTTTGAGATCAAACTATTGACCATAAATCAAATCAAGCATCTTCAGTACAGGAGTGTCCTTAACTCTCTTTTTTTGCCACATTTTTAAGGAAACATTCAGGTTCAATTCAGGTTTATCAATAAAATTTACAGTTTTGACACAATAGGCACATTTCATGTATTCAGAGAAAGTGTTAATAACATGACAGACCCATGAGTGGGGTATTGTTATTGAGTAAAAGAATGAGTAAATCTGGACTCATTGTCTTCAATACTTGCAAACAAAGCAAGGCAAGAGTTTATAGCTCTAGTCATTTTTTTCAAGTTAAATTAAGTGAATAAATATACTTACTACATAGGGGAAAAATTAATTTAAAATTTACATTAGCT
>JZLH01S0146902.1:36293-46430 GCA_001188425.1 Eucidaris tribuloides | reverse complement strand
GAGGGGGGGGCATAGTATGATACATGTGTGCCACACCCCCATATTCAACCCTAAATTTCAGTTCATAGACCCCCAAATTTGCCGTTCCTCGTACCAATGCATCCCTAAATGGCCACTCTAGAGCATTGTAATTTTGTTTCGCTTCTGATTTTGGCAGAGCCGCACTGCTTCTGTGTCATGGATTCAGGCCAGAGCACACACTTTCAGCTCGACGCAGTTCCAGAACATAGCATTTTGATATCTTCTAAAGGTCTTAGCTCCATTTCCAGAGACCCCATTTTTTCCCTCAAGCAAGTTCCAGAGCCCCCGATTTTCACCTTCGGTGTGGCACATAGATATCACATTGTAAGTTGTGTTACTAGAAAGCCAGATGTTGTTACTTCTGAATTTCAGATTTTAATTTTCATAGAATAAAGCCACTGTCCATGGTTATAAAGAAGATCACTCCATTTGTTATGACTAACCGTAACCCATTGTGCTGACTAGGCATGTCCCCTGAATTGTCAGTGAATGGAGCGGTAAGAGGCTACCGGGCCTCACCAGGTGGAACTGGGAGTTGTAGTGGGTGGTATGTGTTCTTCCTAACTATTCTATATTTGGGCCAGATGAGCTTAAGCTATGCCGTGTTGTCTGGCATCCGTCGTCCATCCATAATTTCAAAATGATTCTTCTTCGTCATTTCTTGTTCAATTTCAGTTCCGTTTGCTTTGTGTGATGGAACCAGTTGACGGATTTAAAACTTCTACACAAAATTTTGAAACCTCATGAAATACGCTAATTTATGCACATTTTTGACAAATCACAGAAATGCTTCATTTATTGACCGACTCTGAATTTTTTTTTTCATTAGGTAGAGCTACATGAGGTTCACCAAACGTCTACACAGAATTTTGTTCTACATTTATGCGAAATTTATTCGAAAGTCGCAAAAGTTAAAAATTGTGTGAATTTATTTGCCGGATGAGCACCACATCATTGATGAGATTTTGTAGGATAACAAGATAACCAAGTTTATACACATAGAAGATTGTAACGTAGCAAGCAAAAAAAGAAACAGTCAGTTTTTATGCCCCGCCAACGAAGTCTTGAGGGGGCATTAAGCGTTGCACCTGTCCGTCCGTCCGACCGTCTGTCCCCCTAATTGGGTTCCACACGATAACTTAAAAAATATTTGATGGATTTGAAAAATTTTTAGTGTGTAGGTAGATCATACTAAAATACAGGTCGAGTTCGAATTTGGAGTCCGCAGGTCAAAGGTCGAAGGTCACAGCTTATGCAGATTGCTTTCCACATGATTACTCAATAAGTAATGCTTACTGATTGTGTTAAGCGGGGGCATCCGTGTCCTATGGACACACCAAATTTCTAGTTGAGAATGTACAAGTACAGAAGTATTGCAAATTTCGAGGGAGTCTTTTTTTTCTTGTCTATTCATAGTGGCCCAGAAAGAATGCAACACTTACAATCGTTAATTTCTTCAACATTGTCAACTAAATGTCATTGATTTTAGTTTCACTGCTTAGAACATTTTATTTTCCAACAAAATGGTGCCATGATCATTGATTTTGAGTAATGCATTTGGATCCTAGGGCCATTTTTCTGAGGCAATGCAATTTCCCAAGTTTGCTTTTTTCACTTCAAGGTTTTTCCGAAACACTGATATCTTCTTGCCTAACTAAGCCAGCCATACAAGGAGCTTTGTCAACAAAGAGCATGGCTGCCCTCACTTTAATAAGGAAGACAATAGGAGGAATGGTTCACATTGTCACTGCAGTTTGTCTATAGGCCTACTATGGCAAGCCGTGACGTGAGAATATCTCGCTGTTTGCAGGATTGCTGAAGTTGAGAAAGTAAGACATTTGGGAAAAGACATTACCTCAGAAAAATGGCCCTAGAATTCAAACGCCCTTCTCAAAATCAATGGCCATGGTATAATTTTGTTGAAAAAAAAATTAATGTTCTAACCAATGCAACAAAAAAACAATGACATTTGACCAATCATGTTGAAGAAATTGATGATCGTAGGTGTTGCGTTCTTTCCGGGCCACACTGTATAGTAAGTGCAGTACCTATTAAATAAAATAATGCTTTAGAGTATTACAAAACAAATATCTTAGAGGCAGGGAATCTCAGTTGTACCACTCCCACAGCACATCAAAACATCCATCATGCCCTCATCTGTGAAATCTGAAGATCAGTAGTTACCTGGAATTTGAAAAATCTCCCCTAAACAAACTGCCATTTAAAGGCAGTGGATCTCATTTGCAAACATCCCCACAAACCAGGAAAAGATAATCCATGCCCTGAGGCTATAATTGATGAAGGGCATGTCTGTGAATTTGGGGGTCAGTGATTGCCTAGAATTTGAAAATGCAAAAGAAAAACAATAGCTGTTTAGTGTACGTTCTATGGTAGGAATTTTTTTCTCGCGAGAAAAAAATTCAAATCTGAGTCTAACGGTCACTATAATTCCACTAAAACTGAGTTTCTAGCTCCTATATTTTGCTTAAGGTTCCCAGATGGCATTTTCTTCTGAATGTCATTGTATTTACATAATGTAAATTTTTAGGCATGCAAAAGAGATCCCCTGCCTTTAATGTATACTGTTCTATGCTTCAAATTTTTGGTTCTAGAAAACAAAAATTCAAATCCAAGGCTAACTAACAGTCACTATAATGCCACTAAAACTGAGTTTCTAGCTCTTACACTTTGCTATAAAAGGTTCGTAGATGGTATTTTCTTCTTTATACCAGTGTATTTACACAATGTTAATTTTAACCCATGAAGAGAGATGCCCTGCCTTTAAACATACAAGTTATCAATGACCAATTTTTTTTTAAATGTGAGCTACTGATAATCCTCCATGCTCTAAGTGTCTTTGATAAGGTCTAAAAATGAAACCCTGAAAAAAATTGTACTTCAAAATGATGATTTAGTGCTTTAAAAAAGTGAAAATCTACAAGCATTCAAATTGACCGGATTCACCTGCTCATTTCCTCCCATAGATTCACTGTGTGTAGATCTAGGGTATTTTCTACTCTACCGCAAAGGTAATTCAACTGGTGATGTTAATTCATGCATATCTTGCAACTGGCAGTGTAATTTTCCAAACTTTTGTATTCTAGGATGTTTGTCTATGTAAGCACTATTATGCAGCTCAGATATCAGAGTTTGACATTTTTTTTTTAATTGAAGCTCCGCAATGTTAACTTGTGTCTTTAATGTAAAGTTAGAAATGTGTCCATGAAACTTAACTGCTGATAAATTTGATTTCATCTAGTTATACCACAGGAATGACCTATCTGGAATGAAAAGGACAAGTGTGTTTGCCTTACAAATGTAAGAAGTGTAAATAATTGTAAATAAATACAATTTATAAACTAACTTTACATATTCTGCTACATGTTTGTACTGTATTGTTTTAATTAAAGCCCAAGTATAGTTTCGGTCGATTGGACAACTTTTTCAAAAATCTTTCAAAGTATTCTATTGTCACCCCAGACATCAGAAAACAACATCAAACCGACTGAAAATTGTTTATAGTGACAAATTATGATGTTTTGATTTAGGAGAGCATGTAGCCGAGATTTTACATTTTGCGTAATTTCTCAGAAGTGCGACAGTTTCAGATCAAGCAATTGTAAGGGCATTGATAGATCATATAGGTGTATCTAAAAACGTAATTGCAAAGAATTTCATTTTTTACCATTTACCAAAACTATACTCGGGCTTTAATTTATTGTAAAGTATTATTTACTGCTCATGAAAATGTCAAGGACGAGCGTGTAATTGTACGCTTGAATGTTTGTGTAGTGTTAGAGTGTGTTTGCATGGCAAAACTTTGAGACTTGATAGTTTTGTACGCTGGATTTGGTGCATGGGCTGCTATTACAGACCTCACTCATACAATTCAACTCATTTCACATACAACCCAGCTTCCAACAACTCGTGCATAGTAATAGGGAGTTTAAGATTGTCTGGATGTAGAACCCTGTTCACGTCGACTAGTCGTGTGCCAACAGCGTCAACCAGTTATGTTGACTACCTTTGAAGGTAAATAACATGATTGAGGGTTGTCCTCAACTTGGGGTAAAACTATTCTAGATTCAAGTAAACTATGCAAGGATTCTACTGTGAAAATTTTGTACTCAAAAGTTGACTCATTTTAAAATAACTTCCATCAGTTTGCTTGTGACAGACAAACTGAAGACAGATCCTTCCAGCCAGGAGATCCACTCCAGCTGGTGTATCTTTGCTATATCTTTCAACCAGTTTGGTTCTAGAGGCAGTTTTTTATTTCTCCTAATCATGTCACTGCCCTTTAAGATTTAAGTTAAGACACAGTCACTGTAACGACTCTTTGATCATCACACAAATTTTTAAAGTATTGACTGGTTTATCATTCAAATTTATCATCTTTGAATACTCTACCGGTGTGTTGGATAATAAAAATTTCATGTTGACATATGCTACAAATAATCTTGGGATTGTTGAATTCAGATACCAAGATTACGAGAAATTTAATCGTGATATAAGTTTAACGTTGATGAATGCAAAAGTTTACCTAAATTGTACTTCATTTTATACTCTAGTCTCACTTGTGAATCTGGGTCCTCGGCACACTAAATATGCATGCTCAAAACGAGCATGGTGACCGCGGTGAGGTGAATTTGGGTCAACTGGTTAAAATGGGGCTAAACGAAGTGTTGACAAAAACGCATGCACAGTGTATGAAAAAGACATCAAGCCCGGACGTTCACCACGACATGTCAATACAGAAATCTTAAACTCCCTATTACTAATCAATTTCAACAACACTTTCACAAATAACACAAATGCTTGGTATTTGTAAATTGCACCATTTTCTTTATTTGAACTGAAGTCCCTTCTTTTTTATGGACCAATTTGCCATTATTTTTTATTTTCAAATCTGATATAGACGAGTATAACTTTACATTGAGAAACACACTGACAAAGTGAAGGGAGGGGTGTTTGTACACATAAAATATATAATTATATATACTTTTTTTGTGTGATTGTACGATATACATGTATGACTATATCAACAAGCTTTGCATAAATAACAGAACAAGAACATAATAGAGTGACACAAGATACAAAAAAATTAAACACTGGCACAAGGCTTGCAATGCATGAAATACATAAGTACATGTACAACCTTTAGTGCAAATAGGGGCCTATCCATGGTGAAGGAACTACTTAGAAACAATTGATTATGGGGAAAACTTGGCTACGAACCTTGTTTGAAAAAAAATGTGACTTTGAAGGAAATATTGTACAGAAACATACATGCACTGATATTTCCCTGATGGAAGTTGAAGACTCCAGAATCATCACTTTGACCCATTTCTTTCTTGTCTTGTGTAAGAGAGTTGAATCACAAGACAAACAAAATTCCCTGATTTTTCCTTGATTTGAGGGACTTTTCTGAAATTCCTTGACTTTTCCCTGAGTGGAAGAAGGTGGAGTCATTTTTCAGGTTTTCTGTGATTTCCAATTTGGCTGGGAACCCCGAATGAATACCTTCAAAATCAGCTTATAAATACATTTCACAAAATTATGGCAGGAGATAAAGATAATACATGTATTTATCGCATTTCTGGAAAATTTGTTAAATATTTTTTAATTCTGAATGTCTTTTCATTCAAGATATTTTTTTTTAAAGACTCTTGATAAGAGCTTGCTACTAAGTTGCTAGTACAGGTATTTTTACAAGCTTTAAAATGTAATAACGGTCATGAAAATTTACAGTTTTCTGCTCTAGAAAGTCATGGAAATTCAGGGAATTTTGAAAATGTGTAAGTGTACGCACCCCGATCTAGGGAGATATTTATAAACAAACAAAGAACATGATTATGGAAAGTGAAGAGATCAAAACGAAACAAATTTTCAGAGACATTACAGTATTTTACAATTCTTTGGGCAAATTTATGGCTTAAATACACCTATGTCTACACAGAAATAAGAAAGTCCCCACATAAATCGGAATGAGAACAGGCTTGACTAACAATAAACCCACATTTTCATCAAAAACCACACAAATTAGGCCCAGGATACTCTTCAAACTATACAGTATGCTCTCATTAGAACCAGGAAATTTACTGTGTTAAATTGATATTTTTATTATATCAGGGCTGCAAAAACAAAATACAAAACATATTTTGACACTTGGGAACAGAAAATTACTCTCACTGACATTTTGGTTTATATTCCACATACTAAGAATCTTGCTATGGGATTCGCCAAGAGTTGATCACCTGACAAAGCGTAGTTTTTCCCCATCTGATCACCCGAGAAGAAAAGTTTGTTACACTCGGTAAATAGTAAATTGATCGTCCGAGTGTAACACATTTTTATTTCACGGGTACTCAAATCATTGACGCGGTATGACTGTGTGTACTGAAGAGATCAGCGAAACACTAAAGTACTAACACCATCACGTCGGCGCATATTTCGTGAGCGCAAAATGCAACATGTATGTACGCTATCACGCACGCACACACATCGAATGTCCCTGGTGGTGCGCACCCAGGATTTGGTCGGGCGCGTATTCGGGCCCAAAATAATGTCCTTTTCAGAGAAATATTCATCTTTGTTGTTTCTTTAGTTAAATATATGTAGTTTCTGATGTGGAATATAAAGCAAATAATCACCTTTTGGTTTCAGGCGACAAGACCATCTATCACTTCCTCGGCAATCTGAATGTATACGCTATCTTTCCTCAGCTTCACGTTGGAAAGATAGCTACATCCAGATTGCCTCGGAGGTGATAGATCGTCCCATCACCTTCATCAACAGTAATTATTTGCTTAATATCAGTATTCTCTAAATCATGAGTGCACTCTATCAGGATATGCTGCATAGTACAATTTTGACATCCACCATTCGAAAATGAAAGCAATTATTTGTGATAATTTGTTTGTATACCTTGTCCAACATGATCCTACAATACAATTTTCCTCCCCAATACAATGTACCACATTTAACCTCCATTCAGAAAGAAAATCAGTGTCAATAGTAGTAAAAAATAGGTATGATAATAATCATATTTACCACTACTTTCACTAAAATGTTGTCTCCAAAAACGTATCAATATGGTCATGGAATGAGGGAAATTGGCTTTACAGGGTGGCTCAGACTTAAAGGAACGGAACACCTACATTATTTTATAGTTATTTCCCAAATTAATTGCTCATCTCCATTAAATTCATCTGATACAGTATTTTTGCGTGAGTAGAATGACACCACCAAGATCATCAATTTTGGTTTGGTACTTTTTATTTTAGGGCCGTTTTTGTGAACCAATGTTAACTTTGGTATGCACATGCCACTTAACCCTATTTTAACTGGGCTATTTCAGACCAGGTTTTTACTTTGACCCCCCTTCAGATCTCGGCCGCCGATCGCGCACGATGCCGCGAAATTGCATCGCTGAGCCCGGATGTAAACTGCAAGACTGTATATAATATTTTGCAAAAAATTTATTTTCTTCTATTTTTTTACAGTAATTAATATATGCAAATAAGTCATGAAATTATGGTTTTGCCTATAACTCACTTATAACAGCTAGTAGAATACTAATTTTTGGTGAAAATATTCATTCTGACATTTCTCACAATTTTCTACAAAAAAATTCGCCGAATTGGAATTAATTTCATATGTATTTTATTGTTTTGTGAATTTCTTATTTCCTTGTTTTTCGACCTTTTATTTTCTATTGTTTTTTCGATGAAATTTGTTGGGGACACTTTTACAATCATAAACAGCATAAAATTAATTCATTTCAACCAGTAAAAGCAAAAGTAATCATACATTTATGATATTTGGCTGAAAACACAATTTCCATTGATTTTGTACACGAAATCACGTTTTTGAGCGATTTTGGGGTTGACACGCATGTATAAAAAGTCACGCAGCGTCAAAACGGTAGGTCCGATTTTCGCGAAAATGGTCTCAAAAGATGCGCAAGACTTGAAAGTAAAAAGTCAGCAAACGACGCGATCAAAAAATTTTGCGCGGCGTCATGGTCGCGAAATTCGTCGAGGGGGGGGTCAAATTGACACCCCCCCCCCCCATTTAATATAGGGTCAAAGTGTAATTTCTATGGGATGCCATCAATAAGACGTATCATATACCAAGTTACCGCTAGAAAACCTGAAGTGCACTGCTTTGCAGAACTGGCTCTAACATGAAAACTACTGAATGAAAATTGATAATCTACAATGTTGCATTACTCAGAAAAGAACACGCTATTGGATAAACAGCAAAACTAGCAATTTTCTTTATGAAGGAAATGAAAAGGAAGGAAAAATTCACCAAATTAGTGGGGAGGGGGGGGGTTTCTGGGCCACCCAGAATTACGGGGCATATGCAGGTCATCAGTTCAAATATGGAAAAAAAATAAAGAAACATTCAGAGACAGTAACATGTGACAGTACCATAATAGTTTTCTTTATACCAAATTTACATAATTTACACATTCCTAAACATTTTTTCCACTAAAGGTGGGTGTGACAGATTGTACATTACGTGTAAGACTTACATCATGACAATTGACTACATTACAATGCTAGTTTAGAAAATGCAAGTACATCTATGTGTGTATCGATATGTGCAATACACAATATACAAAAGTAATTGTCTTACATTCAAAATGTTCTCCGTAACTGGCTTATCTACAAGTGCATGTACAATTTTTTTCAGTTCACGTAGTGAAAATTTTGGTATTTTACAACAAACATGGAAGATATTTCCGACAGGTATGCATGTATGTGTGCATATGTGCGAAGTAAAGGAAATCTATTTACATTTACTCTGTGTCAAGAACTACATGATGCACAAGAGTCCCTAATAATAAACACTGTCGGCTCAAACTGGGGTACGGTCCGACTCGAAAGCAACCAATTTTGTTGCAACCTCCCCCCCCCCCCCATCCCCCGAAATAGAAATAATCACCAATTTTATGTTTATGTTCACAGTAGACCACTTTGGCAACGTATGTTAAGTTTATGTATACCTTTGAAGTTTCTGACAATGGTTGCTCTTGACAATCTGACAGCTTCTGGAGGCTTGCTGGATATTGCAACTACCACATGCAAGTTGCACTTTTATTACTGAAAATGTACCCATAGAAACTGATAAAAGAAAAAGCTCATTACTAGGCTGCAGAAGAAAAAATATTCATAAATCTGAATACACAACCACAGCGGTCTAATTTCACATTGCGCTACATTTACATTATGTTCCCGGTGGCCACAGCAGCCCCGTTTGCCCGAAACATTGTTCACCTTCGGATTTGTCCATTTTTGCTTTTTGTATTCAAGTTTTGTTACGTCTGTCATGTTTGCTCATCCCGTCCACCCACATTTTCTTACGTCCATCTCGTTTTGTCCAACGTAGCCTGAAACATGATTGCCGTAGCCACCAGGAACATAGTGTAAACCGTAAACGTAGCATCAGGTACGATTGTGCCCATTACTGCAATAAGCATTGTTTGCCAACTTTTACTACAATATCCACCACACTTTGGGTAAATTTCTGAATGACTTGATAATCACCAACTGTCGCACCTTGTACATTGTCCTACTTTGGCAATAAGGAAGCAAGTGGCAAAAGTGTTATTTCTTATAAATGAGAAATTTGTGCAAGTCATTAACATTGGTCTCATCAATGTAATATCACAGAATTTGGACTTTTATATCCATCATTGTAAATTTCTTGATACCTGATTAGTCCATTATGCATCATGTGATTGATGATATTCCAACTAGATTCGTGGAGGTGTCACCCTCGTAACGACAATGCGGGAATAGTTGATTATACCCAGATTGACGTCACACCAATTATAGTCGACTATTCTCAGATTGTCGTCAAAAGAGTGATACCTCCATGGACCTACAATAATAATCCATGACGGATATAAGCATGTGCTGGAGTGAGAGTCTCTGCATGAAACTATGATGTCCCCTGTTATGCAGACTGTTTACTATTTTACTATTAACTCTTACATGACTGAGGATTTCATTCGCTATGGACTTTATACGCATTATTTGGTGCAGATATGCGACTTCAGCATGTTAAGAGTTAAAAAGTACACTCCAGGTAACCTCGGGGTCA
>JZLH01S0146902.1:0-11638 GCA_001188425.1 Eucidaris tribuloides | reverse complement strand
TCAAACTTGATAATGCATTTGCTTATTTAACTTCCTACAAGTATACTAGTATTTAACAGTGTGTTATCATGCTTGTCCAATCACAATATCAACATTGCCTGTATAATCAGGTACATTCTTTGCTGCACTATTTCTTGGAAAAGATAGCTAGAATTGCTCAAGTGGTTCAAATGATGCACATACTTCTGAGTACCAGTAACCCTGCATATTACTCCATAGGCCCCAAAAAAGCACACTAGTGTTGCACCACTTCACCATATTAGAAAGTCGACTAGTCGCCCACCAATAGTCGTGACTCCGACTATTAGTTGACTATCGGTGTTCAACGTCTTAGTGTGTGTTCAAGATTGGTGAAGTGGGGTGCATGGGTGTCGCAGTCGGAGTCGTGAGTGCAACGTATACGGCAACACATGTATGATAACATTGCATGAGGCTGATCCAAGTACATTTTGGCAGTTCGGTTGGATGTGCGACTAAGAAGATAGGGATTCATTTCGCCACAAAATGGTAGATAAATGATTGTAGCTCTGTTCCAATTTTTACGTCTTTGACTTCAGTTTTAATAAAAATTAACTAATGTGAGCAAAGTGTGACATGCGTTCGGATAGGTGGAGTCGCGACTGCCGTGGCAGGCATGCGTCGACTACACTTCGCGGACTTTAGTCGGCAACACCTAAAGCACACATGTACACAATTTCCATAGTAATGCATAAGTCATCAGTTGTCCAGACAAGAAGCCTAAAGCACGTATACACAGGTTCCGTTAAAATATCTGAGCTCCATATCCCATTCTACCAGTGTCTTACTGGTCAAAGAACCGCCCTGTGAAAAAATGGCAGTTTAAAACGATCAGCTATGCTTAAAATGTAAAATCATGAAGCCATATCCAGCTTCCCTCCATCACTTGTGTGCAGGAATTCTATCGCCCATCAGGAAATTAATGTGCCAAATATTGAATCGCAATATTGTACGATGACAGCATAACGTCCAAAACTTTGGTGTTCTAAGGTGTTATTTGCCATTCCATACCGTAGATTAATTCAAAAGCAAGGTTTAGCAATTTTTTAACTAAGTTCCAACTGTTATATAGTGTCTTTACATATTCAGGGCTTACATTCAACTTTCCTGCTTGCCTTTGGGAAAGTGAAATATCACTTTCAATTTTACTTGCCCGAATGAAAAAATTTACTTGCCTCAATAATAAAGCAGAACAAACATTACCGATAAAAAATGATTTCTCACTTAAATTTACAACAATAGCTTCATACAAGGATCATTATTTGTAATTCTGAGGTTACAAAAGGTTTGAATAGAAGTTGAATCATAAATAAATACAATTAATGAATAATTTGAAATAGACAAAATTTTTTAAAAGACATATTTTGTTGTTTGGGACATATTTGGCTCATTTCCAATAATCAAAATTTTTACTGCCAAATCGGCAAGTAAAGTTTGCAGTATATTGCCCCACATGATTTACTTCCCGGCAAGCGGGCACAGTGTAGTTCAGCGGCATATTTCCTAGCATCAGAGGGGCCTTAACACTAAATTGTCACTAACTTGAAGACCATTTGGTTCTTTTCCCATGAAATCAAAGTAGTGTGATATTTTTAGATCCTTCTGTCAGTCTGTTAAGTACTAATATCAAATAAGGAAATATTTCTCAAATTAGAAGAAAATTTTCTGTAAAGGCCCTTTTGCCGGGAAAATATGCTAAGGCTCTATTGCAGGACACACAACAACTTACGTCCATGGTCAGACTGCATTTGGAATGTACGATTTTGTATCACACTTAGATTACATGTGTGGTGTTTGATTCATTACAGGGGGCTTGATATGTAAAATCAAAGCGCATCGTCCAAACTGGAATAGGTAACAACCACGGAATGACCCTCTACCCACTTCAAATTTGAACTTATAACAATAATGTTCCCTTCTAGTAAAAACAAAACGTATTTACATAGTATATTGCCATTGCAACATGCATGTGGGAAAGCACCAAGTGGTGGTCAAGCAATTCAAAGAGGTCCGGTTGTTGCTGTTGGTCTTGTTCTAGTTGTTATTGTTAAATTTTCTCTCACCTGGTAATATTGTTGCAGGATGTTGTGCATGAGTTCCACCTCTTCCCTCGATATCGTCTTGACGACGTACCTCCCGTCACTCGATCGCATGAACTTAGCCCCGCTCTTGCCGGCTGAGTCGTCATGGATGGGAGCTGAGCTGATGAATGAATTCTAGTGGAGGACAGGAGAATCAGACATGTCAGAGGGTTTAGAAACGAGACTACAGAAGTAAAATCAACTGGAATTTTGCAAAATTTTAAATATATAAGGGCTCAGGGCAGGGTTGGCATATTTCCCGGACATCACCCAATATAAGATGGCCTTCTCATGTACAAAGTCAAGGGGATGTACACTGTATTTCCTGGACAATTGGGTGGAAAATAAGATTCTAATCAGGAAACATGTCGACTCTGGTAAAGGCCAATAATTTATGTAGTCCTGAAATTCAAACAGCTCCACAAAATTATTAAACAGCCCATACTCTTTATTAGAGGGTCAATGTACACATAAATAGACTTGACAGTACATTAGCCCTAAAAAATAACATTTATTTCCTACCCTTAATTCCTCTATTGTCTATCTCATTTTTATTTCATGATTTCCAAAATTCTATAGTAGATACATTATACAGATATCTGGTTGATTGTATGGGCTGTAAATAATGATCCTTTGTTCTTCTATTTTTTAATTTCTAATTTATTTATTTACATACATATTTATTCATTTATTTAAAGCCACTGGCTAACATTTACCACAGTTAAAAAAATCTGAGCTACATTCCCAATGCTACCAGTGTCTTTGATAAGGTCTAAAAATGAAGCCCTGAAAAAACTGTACTGCAAAATGATTATTTAGTGCTTTAAAAAAGTGAAAATTGTAAGTTGACTGGATTCACCTGCCCATTTCCTCCCATAGACTTACTGTGTGTAGATCTAGGCTATTTTTTTACTCGCCCCGAGTATTAATTGTTTATTCATCCATATCTTGCCAGTGGCAGTATAAATTTCCCAACTTTTGTAATCTGGGGTTTTTATTTGTCCTTTCAAACAATACTATATAGCGCAGATATCAAAGTTTGACAATTTTTTTAAATTGAAGCTTCACATTGTTAGCCTATCACTTTAAAGGACATACATGTTTAATCCACCTCTCAACAATAGCATATTCCCAATTTCCCATACCCTATCGTATATTGAAGTCAAAAAAGTTAAGTTTATATCCCTGTATGAATATTCATGAGCATTTTCTAAAACGCAATTGGTTGATTGATGCTCATACGATCAAAAATAATTTCACTAGAAATAAAAAATCCTCACCAAAGCTCCGTACATTTTTCACTATTTTTGTCTAGGCAGCACTGCGCCTACTGCGCATGCTCATTACCAAAACAAAATGGCGGTGTCGAAGGCCGCGACACTCAAAACAACAACTTTAGAGTCTATCTTCTTTGTTATTTTATGATTTTAATGTTATTTTTACATTCTATTGGTGTTGTGATGAAGATTTCACGTTAACCCTTCGAATTATTAGCGCTAATTTTATGAATCGTAAATTGAAATACGGAAAATGAACAGAAATTTGACTCGCATAGCGTATGGCTGCGGCTTACTGGGCCTGCCCGCACGCGACGTGTGCGGGCTGTGTACATATTGCATAGCAAATTCATCAGTTGCGTACAATGTGACTGTTCTCTCCGTTTCAGAAGCAGACAGCGGTAATCTACGCATTTCAATTTGTTAACTCTACACTACTTTTGGAGTTCGCATAACATTATTGTTAAATTTTATTAAGTCGGAGGGATATAAAACAAATATACCAAGCATTAAGTTCGAAAGTATAGTGAAATTATCTATCTTCGGATGGACTGGCAGTAATATATTTCTTTGGGGCTTCGCCCCTCGGAAAAATATTACTATGCCAGTCCCTCCTCTATAGATAATTTCCACTATACTTTCTCACAGCTTGGTATATTTGTAACCCACTCCAGAGAAGGAAACTAGAGATGGTGAGTGCTTGCAGAGGGAACAAATCTATGAACCACATTAAAAACGAACTAGAGTACTGGTTGATGATGGAAAATCTTTTGAACACCAAAATTCCACATTTCCTTGGTTTCCACATGAAAGTATATTACATTTACATTATAATGTGGGACTAATTCACTCCAATGCGATAAATAGTTGTACGATTGGCAGTTTAAACGGGTGGATTTTCCATCACCAGCCCCATGCACAATTAACATTGTCCCACATATAAATTTCTGTGTTAGTACTTTGTCAGTGTGAGGATTTATGCAGAGGATTTGTTGAAACAGTGTTCTGTTATTTTCAACTACTTTCTGCTGTACTGTAGTGACATTTTCAGAATACCATCTGTTCACACTTCACAGGTTTGAAAACAGTCAAAACACGATATTAAAATTATGTTTTTCTGCAAGTACTCAATATACCGGAAGTGGGTTTGTGCAGGAAGCGACCTCTACCGGAAAAACAAGACAAGACAACGATATCAGATGTGATTCAAGATATATACATTAGGGTCAACAACACCGAGTTAAGCACAGAACGGAGACCTAGTGACCTTGGACACCTGTAGCTAGTTTCAGTACTGTTTTGGAAAACAAAATACATACAATTTTCCCCGACCAGTTACATGTATGTGCTTGAGTTTAAGTGTTTTTGTTTTGTTGTAGGGTTTTTTTTTTCCCCCGAGTTGCTTTTTACTGTAAGTGAGAAATGTTATCAAAGCATAAATTTCATTTGCTAAGGTTGCCATTGCAATTCCAGCTCAGAATATGATTAGGTTACGGTTCGGGTTAGGGCTAGAAGTTAGAAGTAGGGTATGAAATAATAATCGTCAGAGCAATAATGTTGCTGGAGCAAATGAGATTTGAACCCTTATTGCTGTATCAATCAGCTCTCTATCACAGCCATTCAATGAGAATGTCACACAAGTCATGCATGTTTTATGTCACACAAATCACAAACCAGGGTATACATGTAGATCAAAATCGAAAAACTATTGAAGCCGATTGCTTTACCTGATCATGTAAATCAATCAACTACATGTATACCCTGGCTTGTGACTCATACAGCATGCGTGACTCACGTGACACAAGTATGCGAATGCTGATCTTGTTCCATACCCACATTTCAAAGAATTTATTTCTTGAGATTATCAACACCAGATTTAGTTTTTTCTGTACTTACTTGGTAATCATGGTCTGTAATACTGAAGAGACTTCGGAGACTCCTGAACACCAGAGGCAGTATTCCTTGAACTTGAAATGACTAGGCAAGTTTTCTCTGTCAGGCAAAAACAAAGAAATGAAAAAGAAAACCATTTTTAAATAGTATTTGCAAGAATTTGTGTGGCTTAGTTTTCAAAGCTCAAATCAAACACAATATTAGTGGCGAATCCAATGAATTAAGCCAACCCTCCCTACCCCCCCCCCCTTGTCAATTTGAGAAAAAAAGAAGATACAAGAAAATGATTAAAAACATGAAATTTTCCTTGTTTTTTTTTGGGGGGAGGGGCAGGTCAGATCAAAAGATTTGTACAAGCTTGGTACCCTTATTGGTTTGTTTTGCACTTGTCAATTGAAATGCTTAAATGGACCTGATAATGTAAGCTTAATAATTTCATTATATTTTTACATAATTTTTAATGTCTTTTTCTTTTGTTTGTCAAGTCAAAATACATGTAAACAAAGCTGAAGTAAAAGAGATATAGATTTTTTTATTCCCCTAAACTCCATTAAAATTTCTTTCTTTCAACTCCTTTTTTTGCTGGTTCAAAATGATTTATACACAACATGTGTGCAAATTCTTCAATGGCACCATACAACTATGTACATGTACTGAACTTCATGAAAAATTGTCAGCCTATGTTGATTCACATGTATGTTGAAATGTTCATTATATGACAAAATAACAGAAAAATTGGTCTTAATTACAGTACCAACAATAATAATTATACAACATTAATTTAAACCATTTTTCCTCATAATATGCATAATTCAACACTGGAACTGGTCACCCAATTAGTTCTAGAATGAGTGAACCAATCCACAATGTAAAGTCTATACTGGCCATTGTGGCCAAATACAGATAAAATTTCTTTGAATAATTTATCAGAAACTGTGGCTTGCTGATACTATACACCAACAATAATTACAGTACACCGAATGCTCAGTCTATTCCACAATGAATCATGTTGAAGCAAAATGCTAATGAATTTAGTGGGGTTTTTTTTTTTTACCTTCTGTTCCTCATTTTGATTGCTAAGTTTGCAAAGGATAGAGCAATGAAAATAAAGCGAGAAACTTCAGGCATCTTATCAAAGCTATGAATATCTCATCCCTTATGAATAACTGCGAGGAAGCGAATCCAAATTCAAGACCGACCGGCAGTTTCTAGGCGACAGCACATCTCCAGCCATCACAAATAAAGAAAGGAAAAACTTATCTACAAGATCCCGTTTTACTCCTCATAAATTAAACATTTTTTACTTCTCCTCTTAGCTTCAGTCTTTACAGGAGTGAAATCCACTTTTACCACGAGGAAATGCAATCAAAATATGGATGCGACGATAAATACAAAGAAGTATTAGGCTGCGTAGGTGATGGGAATACCAACAACCGCATACTAATTTTCCATGTAAGTACTCTTTTCTACATGTAGCTTGCTGACTTATGTTTGGTATGATAGTACATGTATTATCTATATCACTGCCTCCAGGAGGAAAAAAATGGAATGACAAAATAAAAGACTTGTTTCACGTTACACATCGAGTAAAGAAATTTAACAAATGTTAGTATCACAGATGCTAACATATGTCACACAAAGGTCATAGTTTTATTTAGTGTATTCATATTATTACTTTAAACAGATAACTGATTTATTTTTATTTTTTACTTTATTCATGTGTGTAGGGCCCTATGTAGATGTATGTACATGTACATGTACTGTTTGTATATTTATTTATTTATTTATTTATTTATTTATTTATTTATTTATTTATTTATTTAATTACTGGGGGGCTGTTCTGACAAGTTTAAGATTTACTTATTTTTTTAATTTTCCTATTTTTTTTATTTTATTTATTTATTTATTTATTTATTGGGGGGCTGTACTGACAAGTTTAAGATTTACTTCTTTTTTTTAATTTTCCAGGTTTTTATTTTATTTTATTTTATTTATATATTTATTTATTCATTTATTCATTTATTTACTTATTTATTTATTCATTCATCATTTATAAATTATTTATTAAAATTAATTTTTTTTGGGGGGGGGAGCTGTTTAGGGGGAGAGATGGCTAGTATGGATGCTTTTCTGTAAGAGTTTGCTCAGCTTTTCATGACATAATTTCATTTTTTTTTAATTGTGTACAAAACAAATGGGGAGTTCTCTTCATCACAAAAAGTGGCAGTTTCCAATTTAGGAATCCTCCATAATAAAGATTATCTAAAGATTGAACATTACTACTCTTGATTGATTCAGCCATATTTGCTAAACATTCATGATTTTCTTTCTCTTATTGTTGTGTATTCTATAAATGCAAATGAATGTTTCATTCCCCTTTAAAAGGGGGAGGTGGGGGTGTGTCAAAGGGTTCCAGACTCCAGGCCCAAAGAGACATGAACTAAATGTGACCCAATCTAGCAGAACCCCAGCATTTGTAGACAATTCCCATTTTATAGATAGGGGCTTTTATGGGCAGTGACATACATGTCACTTTCCTTACACGTATAACATCTTAATTTTTGTGAATTACGTATCAAAACGAAGTGTTTGACATGTTCTTTACAATACCACAAGAATCTGAATTTGCCCCCAAGTGTCTGGTTTTGCTAGATCCCATCACTAATAGTGATGCATATGCATATTATCTGGTAGGGACAGTGATTTTCTGCAATAGCGGAAAATGAACAGAGTTAACGGTTATCACCGCTTAAAATTAAAACTCAGAACGTGAGTTTTTAAATGGAAAATGACAACTAAAAAAAACTGTTTTTTTTTTCCAAATTTTCATATTTTGAAATAGAAAACCATGAAATTTAGAACAAAAATTACAAATAGTAATTATCACTTTTTAAAGGCAGGGCATCTCTATTGCATGCCTAAAAATTAAGATTGTGTAAATGCAATGGCATTTAGAAGAAAATGGCATCTGGGAACCTTTAGCAAAATATAGAAGCTAGAAACTCAATTTTAGTGGAATTATAGTGACCGTTAGACTCTGATTTGAATTTTTTTCTCGCGAGAAAAAATTCCTACCATAGAACGTACACTAAACAGCTATTGTTTTTCTTTTGCAGTTTTCAAATTCTAGGTAGTTACTGACCCCCAGATTTCAGAGACATGCCCTTCATCAATAGCCTAAGGGCATGGGTTATCTTTTCCTGGTCTACGGGGATGTTTGCAAATGAGATCCACTGCCTTTACATACATGATAAGTCTACAGCATTTCCACTTTTCAGAAACAAAATTCCAGTTTTTTAAAAAGGAGAAGGCCCTTTTTTGAAACAGAAAATCACTGTCCTTTATCTGGTACTGGCTGAAATTAACATAGATGTCATCCCAGTTATTGCCAACGGAATATATTGAGACTAAACCACTGATTGATCAGATTGTGGGATAAAATTCAATACTCCTGAGAAAATGTTCTGGATGTAAGTGGCCAAGTTCAGAGGAACACAATATTACTTGAACATCTGGACATAATCCACTCAACTTTATGGTGCTGAAAACAAGAACGGTGGAAGGTATAGAAGGGCTGGTCGTCCATGGGGTAAATCGTGAAACTGTAGTCGAGTTGAACTTGAAATTTGTCCCCCTTGCTTGCTGTATCAGGGAAATGGACTATAAGAGTTACAAGTCTGAATCTTCAAAATAATACGTTTCCAACCGATTATCAATATTTTTCTTTTTTAGGTGTGCTGGTGATGGAATTTGTTTTCATTCTTTTTTTTATTCACTGTTCAAAGAATACTTCGAATACTTGGAGGGCAAAAATAGGCCTGGGGCCCGGCACTGACCAACCCGGTTTGATTTGATTTGTTAATTAATTAATTGCCTTCAGAGTTGATGGCTTGATCGGCAACCCCGAAAAGAATAAACAAACTTTACACACACAAAAAACTACCAGGGTCTGATGGTTCATGCATGCTCTGATTCTGGTGATATCACATGTGTTAGGCGGTTTGCTTCCTGCATTACAACTCAACATGCGCATGATGCCACAATTAAAATGCAAAAACAAGGCTTAATCAAACTGACACAAAAACCCTATATACTCGTGTCAATTACTGATAGTATTCTTTTTGTCAATAGTATGTGCCATGGATCTACTTTACTTGGTTTTCAACACCATGAATAGTCCTACTTACTAATCTTCCATGCAAACACTACCCTGTAAACACCACCCAAACACACATTGCTCTGTCAGTCCTTGGATGAGGGCAAAGGAAATTAGTTCTGCGCCTCAGTAGTTCCAAGCTTGGGTCAGGCTTCCAACCCTCCAGATCTGGTAACTGGTGGCAACATGTGTAAATCGCTGGTATCTCATGCTGTGTAGGTATGTGCTTATCTTGTAAATTCCAAAACAGCTACAATTGTCAACAGATACCACTCTTATGTAACCACCAATCTCCCAACTCCACTAATTAAAGTATCATAGAACATTTACTTCCGGGTACTTTGACAATTTGGTCATCCAACCGGTTGATTTGTGTACGGAAGATAAGCTCCGGTCAAGCGAGTTTTCAAGCTGCAGTTTGATTTGACTCCATAGACTAGGCAAAAATAGCATTGCCATTAGATGGGCATACACACACATACACACATCAACATGAAGAAACAATACAGAGGTCACACATGTCCACACAAAATACTCATTTATTGTATACAGTACACCGAACACATACACAAACATACACACACTTGTCCACACTGTATACAGTACAGAACAAATTTCATACAGCCTGTACAGTACTAACACAAAACACACACATACAGTAAGCACACATACACATTTATACAAACACACACACACACACACACACACACACACACACACACACACACACACACACACACACACACACACACACACACACACACACACACACACACACACACAAACACACATGCATTTGTCCACACATGTGTGCACAAGCAAGACCAATCTGACCAGTTCTGGCAAAATGTCAACAGAGAAAAGGCTACCCACTTGTTGAAGAGATGATTGTCAACTTTAATCTTTCCAAATGCTTTGAAATCATCTGGCATCAGCATTACCGGAATGTTAACATGGCTCAGCTCACTGATCTGAAAATGGAAAAACAAAGACAGAAAGGAAAAAATATATATATAGTTACCAGATCAAAATAAAAAAACCTTGATCTTATTTTAGGGTGCAGATTAAAGGTCCACAGGTTCATGTGCAAGACATGATCCATTTGAATTTGAAACTTAAAGGCAGTGGATCTCATTTGCAAACATCCCCACAAACCAGGAAAAGATAACCCATGCCCTTAGGCTATTGATAAGGGCATGTCTGTGAAATCTGGGGGAGAGTTATTGCTTAGAATTTGAAAAATGCGAAAGAAAAACAATAGCCGTTTAGTGTACGTTCTATGGTAGGATTTTTTTTCTCGCGAGAAAAAAATTCAAATCAGAGAGTAACGGTCACTATAATTCCACTAAATCTCAGTTTCTAGCTCCTATATTTTTCTGAAGGTTCCCAGATGGCACTTTCTTCTTAATGCCATTGTATTTACACAATGTTAATTTTTAGGTATGCAAAAGAGATCCACTGCCTTTAAATCAGTACTTGCTTTTTGCAATAAACACAGAAAATGTCATTAAAACTAGAAAATGTCAATGACGTAGCGCTCATCCGGCCACTCGCAACATCATATATCCGAAGACCATTTGCCATTAGATGGGCATACACACACATACACACATCAACATGAAGAAACAATACAGAGGTACACACATGTCCACACAAAATACTCATTTATTGTATACAGTACACCGAACACATACACAAACATACACACACTTGTCCACACTGTATACAGTATACAAGAACAAATTTCATACAGCCTGTACAGTACTAACACAAACACACACATACAGTAAGCACACATACACATTTATACAAACACACACACACTCTCACACACACACACACACACACACACACACACACACACACACACACACACACATGCTATTGCCATCAATCGAGACGAATTTTTAATTAATTAAAGACATGCAAATGAGGACGTTTGTGTGTGATATTCGACAGTCACCCGCGGACACACTTGGTTCAAACCATGGACACCCATGTGTATAAAATTTTATGTGTGATTTTTAACAGGCAACCGAGGACGATTTTTGTGCACAGTAAAAAAAAAAATGATGATGTCCTCAAACAATTGCTTTTTAAATTTGCAATTGTTTGCACTAGGTTATGAACCGTGGACCATCCTCGGTTCAGACATCATCCGCGGTCTGATAGTGGAGTGTCAGATTTCGTCCGCGATTGACGGCATTTACATA
>JZLH01S0146853.1:16755-27096 GCA_001188425.1 Eucidaris tribuloides | reverse complement strand
GTCTTGTTATTTGCAGTAACTTGTAGTACAGACATTTTCCCAAATCACTTTCAATAGGCCACTGCTCCCACTTTCGAACAATAATAACAGTCACAAAAGCAAACACGGGCGTTGAACGATTATCTTATTGCAGTAACTTGTAGTCCAGACACATTTTCCCCAAATCACTTTCAATAGGCCACTGCATCCCAACGTTTCGAACAATAACTAACAGTCAAACAAAAGCAAACACGGGCGTTGAACGATCTATGAATTCATTGAATTTTACGCTCATTGTATTTTGATATTTAAGAAAGAAGCATAATTTGAGTTCATGTTTAACCTAGCTGGGGATCTATAACTGTCCAAAACTGTGATTGAGTAGGCCCGAACTAGCTTTTTCAGATGACAATTAAACTCTGTTTCTACCAGATTCTCTTCACTCTTAATGCAAACAAGAAGGGTAGCCGCGGACAATTAGGTACCCCTTATTCCATTTCTGTTACAGTTTACCTGCCCTTTCGAATGAAATACCTAGGAATAAAATATTTCACGGAAATCCGGCACGCAAAAAAAAGTACCTAAAGGACGCGCTGAGTTTAAAAGAGAAACATAAATATTGTATGATCAACTGCATCTTTGTAAATATATGTGCAAATAATACATAATTCAGAGCATCGGACATAAAGTCCTTCAACCACCATATGAGTTAATTATTTCTGTACCATACGTGAATAGAAATGTCGCCGAACGAAGACTTACCTGATAAAACGCCTTGCTATCAGCTATTTTTTAATTCAAATCTCATACAACCCACGAGGCTGAATATAAGGCAATTCTACATTCAATTAATTGTAAGTAGAATCATGTTACAAGCCCTTTTACAGGTTATGTAAGTAGCTCTGACAGGAAACGCATACATGGTCAGAACTGACTCGCTCCTATACATTGCAAAAGTGGAACATGAGCCTATAAGACCAAGAAGATGTAAGAGACGCCCATTTTGTTATCGTTTGTATTTTTCTGCTACTTCCGGTGCGCGCCCTTTTCTTAGATGAAGGTTCTTGATGTGAAAATGTTTGTCAGTCGTTGAAAGCAAGTAAACAAACTGTAACCTTCATACAGTTTAAATAATGTTAACTCGAATTAACGTGCAAGCTGCGCCCTTCTCCTGGGGGGGGGGGGTAGCTGACAAATTGCGTCATTTTGTCGACTACGAAATTTTTGAGAAGTCAAGGTCATAACGGTTGTTTTAATTAATTATTAATTCCCAGCGTCCCTTCTTGAAATTTCACACATACCAATGTGGCAAAATTATACCATCGCGCATGTTGTCCGCCCACACACAACACGTCACACCGTTGACACGTCTTTGTGTATACACAACAATTGTTTCACGATTATTAAGTGCTTTCGCTGTACCTGCCAATTTGGCGGAGCCGACGTTTTTTCAGGTGTCATAATCTAGTGCATATCAACAGCGAACGTTTAGCAATACCCGGATGTACACAACCGTGTGAATCATAATTCCACTTTGAGAATTATCCCAGGAGGCAGCCGAGCCCAGCAGAAAGATCAGATCCCGTCTAACTTAATAACTATTTACTCAACGTTTGATAATTCGCCTAGAATTGACTTTTCTAATTCCACATGGCCGGTGCCGCGTTCCGTTCATCGCGTACTGTAGGGAACTGCACTTTCCATCGACGGGGATAGCCATGCAACGAGCCCAGCCCTACAGCGCGGCCCGACGCCCGCCTGCACGCCTGCTACCCTCGTTCTCAATACTCATTTACCGCTCTAATTTCCTCCCGTCCAATTCAATACAGTTAACCGCAAATCATCATTTCCGGATCGTTGTAGCTACATTCAACAAGTCAAACGTCCGTACGGACTTGCGGCGGTGGCATCACATAAAACATGTCTTCGATTTTAGGGTTAAACGCGATCGAAAGAGCTGATAGGTACTTAAGTGGATCCACGATGACAGGCCAAAAATTTCGAGGCTGGGTAATCCAAAACATAAACTGTTTTGATTACATCGTTTAAACGGTAGCTTGACATTTTTACTTTACTGTACTCGTTCAGAAACGAGTTGCATTATTGGGCGCATTCCAAATGAACTTTTCCAAATTGTGAGATACAAAATATGTATCGCAAGGAAACTGCCTACGTTATAATTAGTTACTTCCCTATCCCTTTTTTTTGCGTCTTTTGGATTCCCGTCCCGTCGTCACCGCAAAATCAAAACGAAAACAAAAATGGAAATTGGGAAATAATACAAAAATTTAAAGGAAGAAGTGGCCAGAGCATAAAAGGTAATGGCAATTATGCTTGATTAAATTTATCAATATGATTGTTTCAATGGTCAATTGAAGTTTTCTTCTACGAAAGTACACGTCTTTATCTGGTTAGTGCGGTTATGGTAGGATATTGGAGGATTACCACAGGAAGGAATTAATCACATATTTATGGATCCACATCTTTATAAATTTATGAGGAAATGATTATTTAAATCATATGCATGGGATGATTCCAAATCGAAACATAACCAACCCCTTTCCTGCCTCGGCCATGACGTTTATCTCAATTGCATGATTTAATTATAGACATTCATTAAACTCCTTTTCTCTTAAAACCCTTCGCTGCAGAAACTGGGTTGTTCAATTTTACACCAAGGGTGTTGCACAATATGAATACCAGAAAAGTGTTGATTTTCCAACACCCATGGTGTTAAAGCCAATGGTCTTGGTGTTTGAAATAATTAATTTAGTGTTAAAATAACACCCGTGGTGTTAAAATTTTACACAACACGTCTGGTATCTATATTGTGCGGCACAATCACCCCAGTTTTTGCAGTATTAACTCTTAAAGTGCCGATGGTGAAAATTGCACAACACAATGTTCAAAGAGCTTCTATGACACGTTAAGAATTAATCAGAAAAGACAACTTTCTGAACATATGTGAAAAATAACGAATGTTTGTGTCATACAAAATCTGTTTTGTATACAGCTGATGACTGTACACGCTTAATCACAATTAGGCGCCTAAATATATGCTAAAAGGCTTTGATAAAACAGGTCACTGATCTTTACCAATTTGACAACCGATTTATAACTTCCTATAGTCAACTTCCATCAAGCGAGGAAAATAACATATATACTCAATGTGGATGGTCAGACATGAGCACTTTATTCGCATCAAATTATGAATATTTTAATAGACTGGGCGAAGTACTTTAACAAGGACAGCACCTAGATCCTATCAGCTAATTACTCTAGTCACGGGAAATTTTACATCACCATTATCTCTCTCATCGGAGTTTATGCCACGTGTGCCCTATAAAACATACATGTAGGCAGTGATTTACGAGCATGTTTTCGCTGATGTACTGTTAGGAATCAAGGTTTATGCAATCTATGTATTTGTGTACTTTCCTATGTAAAATCCCAAAATGACTCACTTTTAATAAATAAAATGTTACGAGTCCATAATTTCATCCATTGCCCCAAGCACGAATCCCAAATTAGGACCAAGTTTAAATGTCCTAACACATTTAGAAACATATTTGTTATTAATGGCTCCAACATTTAAGACGATAATGATGATGATGATGATGATGATGATGATGATGATGATGATGATGATGTGATCGATGATGATGATGATGATAATAATAATAATAATAATGATTAATAATAATAATAATGTTATTATTAATAATAATAATATTATTCATTATCATTATTATTATTATTATTATTATTATTATTATTATTATTATTATTATCATCATCATCATCATCATTATCATCTTAAATGTTGAAGCCATTAATAACAAATATGTTTCTAAATATTATTATTGTTATTATTATTTCATGAAAATAATGGTAATAACTACAATAAAGACATATTTATGTATTTACATAATTGTAATATTCACTTCAGGTTTTAGTTCCATTTTAACGACAGTTTCGTGGTTTGGAAGCTATATCGAAGTACATAAATATAAAACAAAATTACTTATTTAGTTCAAGCCAAAATTTGACTGTATCAATGTTAAACTATAATTCTTTTTTCTGAATGCGAAGTGCTGAGAAGGGTTAAGAATATCATTTTTCTTTTACATTGTATCTACAAACCTCCAAGCTTTCAAATCATAATGAACTAAAATCATTCAAACTGAAAAAGACTGATATAATGCAGCCGTTGTTTCATTACCGATTTGAATTGAATAAAATAACAAGCGTTAATTAATTAGATTTGAATTCTTAAAGTACCCTGATGCACACAAATTAATACATGTACACTGATACACACAAATTGAGCAAAGTTTCTTTTGGAGTGTAAAATACACCGTCATCGCTTGTTTTTAGAAAAAAATCATCATGTTCATGTAGAGTATAATGAATCATAAACGCTTAATCTAGTATTTTTATGTGTTTATTTTTCTGCGATAATATAAAAAAGAAACATTATAATCATCATATACATGTACGTGTGTATATACATGGATATAAAAATGAAATGTAGGCCTACTTATAATACTCTTTTCTTTTTGTCCGTGTTCCGTTGTACTTTATAAAGGTTGGCATTGAAAGTAACTATTACGTCTTATACCACCATTGCATAACATTTCCACGTTAGAATAAAAATACCAATAAACAGCCTTAAAAAAAATGATTATTATATAAGGCAGTTCTCATTTCGATGCAGAGAAAAGAATGGTGCCATCTTTTTCTTAAGTCAAATAACATCAGTGTGCATCGAGTACACTAACTTACTTGGTGATTGATGCTGCGGACAAAAGATGCTGCATTTAAGACGCTGTGAATTTGGACACCGGGGAGTTACCGCTCCATTACCCGTGACCTGAGGAGGTAGTAACGTTGTAGTGATCAAATTATGTTAATGGTGGGATATCCTGGACTCCTTGACACTAACCTTTAATTAAGACGACTCGAGATTCATCTGTTGATACTGAAAAACATACTATTGGAAGTGATCATACTCGATGCACAAACACTGTCAGCCCAAAAGGCATTTTGAATTGCAAAATATATTTTAGATCTGTATTTACAGACAGAAGTATATTTTACGTGTTGGTGGAGAAAGAAAGTTTTTTGTTTGTGTGTTCCAAATTCCCTCCCCGCCGATTAGCAGACGTGTGATTCATAGTTCATTTTTATCCAATTCGTAGAACACCCATCGTAACCCTGTTTGCGTCCAATTCGTAGAACACCCATCGTAACCCTGTTTGCGTGTGATGCAATAGTCGCTCCCAGACACCATTTTACATTCTGACGTAATAGTGGTATTTCAAAACAAGTTCAAAGTCTGATTTGAAATTGGTTGAAATAGAAAGTTGTTTTTATGTGTGTTTGTGTTCTGCATCTTCGCACCGTCGATTAACAGACTTGTGATTTGTAGTCCTTTTTTATCCAATATAGAACACCCATCGTAACCCCGATGGCTGGTGATAGTCGCTCTCAGACACTATTTTACATTCTGACGTAATAATAGTATTGCAAAACAAGTTCAAAGTCTGATTTGGGTATTGGATGAAATAGAAAGTTGTTTATACGTATATGTATGTGTGTGTGTGTGTGTGTGTGTGTGTGTGTGTGTGTGTGTGTGTGTGTGTGTGTGTGTTGTGTGTGTCGTGTGTGTCGTGTGTGTGTGTGTGTGTGTTTGTGTGTGTGTCTGTGTGTGTCTGTGTGTGTATGTGTGTGCGTGCGTATGTGTGTATGTGTGTGTGTGTGTGTGTGTGTGTGTGTGTGTGTGTGTGTCTGTGTCTGTGTATCTGTGTCTCTGTGTCTCTATGTGTTTGTGTGTGTGTCTGTGTGTGTATGTGTGTGTATGTGTGTGCGTGCGTATGTGTGTATGTGTGTGGCTCTCTGTGTGTGTGTCTGTGTCTGTGTGTATGTGTGTATGTGTGTATGTGTGTATGTGTCTGTGTGTGTGTGTGTGTGTGTGTGTGTGTGTGTGTGTGTGTGTGTGTGTGTGTGTGTGTGTCTGTTGTGTCTGTGTCTGTGTGTGCTGTGTCGCACCCGCCCATTAGCAGACTTGTGGTCGGTGTCTCGCTCGATCCTTTTCGAAGAACACCCATCGCAACTTCGTTTGGCTGTGATGCAATCGCTCCTGACACTATATTACATTCTGACGTAATAGTGGTATTTCAAAAGTAGTTTGAAGTATGATTTGATGACGTCACATCAGACATTATTTCCTGAACCGAGAAAGTATACGACACCCGAGAAACAATTGAACTGCTCTTTAGACATTCAAATACGACGTGTGTTTACGTTTGTCTAAATCTAAGACTAAATAATTATAGAAAAAGCCTAACCCAATCAATATGACCATTAAATATGAAGGTCAGACGAAACGTGCTGCACATTGATTATACGAAGCGTTTCTATTTTCGTAGAAAAAAATAGAAAATTTCGACTTTGTATAATTGCATTTTGCATTATTTATTATACAGCCATGTGAACTATATCATAGCACGTAATACGATACAATTGCTGACAATATACCATTTAACGCACAAAAATAGTAACCGACGTAGAATTTGCTGGGTAATGTGCTTGTATTGAGCGACCAGAGAAAAGTGCAATAGTTGTCAAAGTGGGCAAAGTGCGAACGTCCATTTTTCTAGAATATCATAGAAACATGCCGAATGACAGTCAAATGAGTCTCATCTTCAAACAGACCGCACAGTCGCGCCAGAGCCATCTCTAAACTACATTGAGGAACTGGTATCAAACTGGAATAGTAGATATCCACCGAACGCATAACTACGCTTCGATCAAATAAGAAAACGGCTCGTTGACACCAGAACCTTCTTCGTGTTCGACAACGGATGTATTCAGTCAAAACGAAAAAATACCACCCGGAAAGCCCCATCAATTTTTGATATATCAAAAACCATCTGCCCCTATCTAGTTTACAGATGTTCATCCTGAATTTCAAACATCACCAACAATCGAGTAGTCGGTCTCACAAATACACAAGATGAGTTGGTCTTTCACTGTCGGATAAATACAATGTGGTCCAAGTCCACCCAAGTTTGTATTTGAATTGTAAAAGATATCATTTAACAATGCTTTCAGTTATAAAGCCACTGACTAACATTTACCACAGTTAAAAATGTGAGCTAACATAATCCTCGCGTGCTCAAAGTGTCTTTGATAAGGTCTAAAAATGAAGCCCTGAAAAATTGTATTTCAAAATGATGATTTAGTGCTTTAAAAAGTGAAAATCTACAAGCATTCAATGACCGGATTCACTCCCATTTCCTGCCCGCAGACTTACTGTGTGCAGATCTAGGCTATTTTATCATCCACGGAGTAGAAATTGTTTATTCATGCATACCTTGCCAATTGGCAGCATAAATTTCCAAACTTTTGTATTCTATGGTGTTATTGAACACTACTATAGCTCCAGATATCAAAGTTTGACAAGTTTTTAAAATTGAGGCTCACAGTTAGCCCATCACTTTAAACAATCTTACTTGAATTCCCCATATACTAGTGTTCTGATGGAAATTGTACACAAGATGAAATGTATGACCGTAAAGACCTTGGTCCTTAACTTCAGGACTAAATTCCCTGCGATTCAATATTTCCGTTAGTTTGGTGTGTTTTGCCAAAGATTCTAGTGATAATCATTGTTCGCGTTCACGTCCTGGCGAAAAGATAAGTTATCACATTCTACGGAGTAATCAACGTTTGAGGATGCTTAGCGTATGACGTAAGGATTTTGCCGCTAATCAACTTGAGACGAAAAAAGTTTTAAAGGCAACAAGAAAATATAGATGATGAAGCGTGATACGAAACCACAATAATGCAATTTTTCATCTTCTATGTCACAATCTGCCAGCAAGCATGAACCATGCAAAGTTAAATCTGTTCACAATTTGCCAACGAACTGGCCAGAAGATGTGGCAAGAGAATGAAACTCCATTTATGAGCGAGATAGCTCAGCTTGCCATTATTGTTAACTGTGTTTTCGTCTTATTATACGCGGAAAGAAGAAACACACGCACATACACAACACTCCCCCTCTCTCCGCTCGCTCCATTTTGGGTGGATCTTAATCAGTTTAGGACAGAAAGGCAAGAAAGTCAATGGCGAAGAGACTTGTATGCGAAACCACAACGCTCTCTCACATCAGAGTCTTGAGAAATAACGCTCGTAGTCAAAAGAGCGAAGATGTATATTATTGAATTGAACGAATAATGTTTAATACATGTATGGCTGTCTGAGAGGTGTTAAAGAATTGAAACCCAATTAAGTCCGAAAAGAATTAAGCGACTTCTGAATAATGTAAGAACGTTAAACAACTCTGAATACACAGGCTTGTTACGGAGTCGTGAAAACTTCCCTCTTGTCTGGAGTGATATTAAAAGAGTCAAATAAAACTGGAAATTTCGACTGAAATTTATGAGTGAAAATGTTCGTATGAGTGTAATTGTTTTGATATGGATGATCTCATGGACTATCTCGTCGTCACCGGGTCACCTTAATTCTTCACGAGCTGAAGTCACAAATCTGCCACCAAATACACATAAATCTATCAGTTTACTAGTAAGCTCCTTTGGCACGTTAAGAGTTAAGAAGTATCGATTCAAACATATTTCACCTAACGTTACTTCAGTGTACTTAGCAACTGGAGAACTAAAGCGTTCACCCTTTGCAAGGCACTTCGACATGCGACATGCCAATAGTATGGTCCCACATATCTATACAAAAGTCCATGGAAAGAGCCCAATGTTCCAGCTTTTCTATCATTTACATCGCAACGATCCGACGATAATGTTAATTATTTAAATTGAATTTATGAATAATCATTACCCTGATATGTTGTACAGCCAAATCTATTTCAAAGGTCATCAGTGTCTTAAAATAGGGACAAGGGCAAGTGTTGCCTTTGCAATTATCTTAAAGGGAGAGAAGAACTGAGCGAAGCATGCACCTTAAACGTCAAGTGCGTGTACCGACGAAACGATCATGCAATTACATTAATCCACTACCACAATAGCTGTTTAGCACTAATTGGGACCTCCACTCCATGCGTAATTGCTGAATGACTTTCATTATTGTTAAAGGTATCGTATGACATTTTGTAGAAGTCTCCAATCAAATAGTTGTCAAACTTACGATATCAGACCCACTGGACATGATAGTGTTGACATGACAAATATACACACTTTAGAAAGAAATTGTTTTAAACAATTATATTGTCACTACCTAAAAATTTACAGATGACAATAATATCAGGTACATAGCATTACTGTCAGGGCTACAACTTTGCCATAAACAGGAGTCTATGGGGAGGAACACTGGGAATAGGTTAGTTGCTTCATTAACATTCTCTTTTATAAACTGCACTTATGATAGTTTGTCTACGATTCTTTTTCCAGGTTCGTATTTTAAGACGTTATCAATACGCCTATAGTAGCATGGAGGACGCACGTAGCTCAGCTTTTTAAATTTGAAAAAAAAAATATGAAACAATGCCGTTAAAGGATGACGTGGAAATTGAAACACACTAGCAACAGTAAAACCACAAAAGTTTTTCTATCAAACCCAATTCATCAGAATACACGATGCTAGAAGACTAAATTCTTTGTAGTCTAAACACTGCGGGCCTCTACCCAAAACAAGAATTTAGTACCCACTTTCTCATGAAGTAATTTATCATAGAATTCATCACCGAGATCATATTCGCATAATTCTTAAGTATCGAAATTGACTCTGTTAACAACGACAACTCACGCGTGAAGAGACGAAAGATGTTGAAACGAGCATGTTTATAGTAGTATCATTTGTAAAACACAAATCGTCTTGGCAGTCATTGATTCAAAATGTAAACATTGATTTCAGTCTATAGATATTATTCAACTTGCTAAATCATGCATGTGCGTAAAAAGCAAAAAAAAGGGGCAATCAGTGGTTATAATTGAATGAAAAGAATAGTCTGGCCCTTTGCGGTATTAATCAGTACGGAAGAAAGAATTTTGCTTTGGTTTCTCACAACTATCATCTGTTATTTTGAATTACCATCCCGCCGAAGAAATAAAAATAATTAGATATCAGGGAGATCAGAGTTTCCGGCACTGCTGCGTTCGCATGCTTTTAGCAAAATAACTTAAAGACAGCATTTACCAATCTTCACATTTTTAAAAAGATCTGACTTCCACGATCCTTCCGTGCTACTAGTGACGTCTGGATTAAGGCTTAATTATAAAGCCTGAAAGAATTAAATGCTTTTAAAGACGTGAAAAATCAGTAAATGCAGCCAGTTTCACAATATTAGTATTTTTGATTAAAGTTGTCGATTTTGTTTTTATGATT